>CAXITT010000334.1:831018-878006 GCA_964033795.1 Lymnaea stagnalis
ATGATCTACTCTGTGAAGAACATTCAACGTTTCTCTGACATGATGATCTACTCTGTGAAGAACATTCAACGCTTCTCTGACATGATGATCTACTCTGTGAAGAACATTCAACGCTTCTCTGACATGATGATCTACTCTGTGAAGAACATTAAACGCTTCTCTGACATGATGATCTACTCTGTAAAGAATATTCAACGCTTCTCTGACAAGGTGATGTACTCTGGGAAGACCACTCAACCCTACTCCAACATGGATAAGGGTAATAGTTAACATTTCGCCCAAATTGTTTTGCGAATCCACATTTTGAAATCAATTTCGTTACAACTCTTAATTAATGTTTTATACAAAGTTGAAAGCTTATTTTAGGTGGGATGAAGTCCTCACACCCTAGCCCATCTACGGTCCTTCTGTCCCACTAACAGTAATTAAACGTATAGGTAGATTGAATTCCTGACACCCCAGTCCATATATACGCTCCTGTTGCCCCACTAACCTACCATTTCATACTTTCATTGTTCGGGATTTGCATTACCTTCCTGCCTGACGTATTTGTGTTCCTCAGAATCTCAGGATAATGGGCGGGAGAAGGGGGGGGGGGGCGACTTGCTATATGAGGTCCTGTGAATGATGGGTATCATATTCCCACTTGTAGACATTGGAATATGCAGGTTTGGGAGGGAAAAAAAGGGGGCGACTTGCTATATGAGGTCCTGTGAATGATGGGTATCATATTCCCACTTGTAGACATTGGAATATGCAGGTTTGGGAGGGAAAAAAAGTGTGTGGGGGGGGGTGCAACGAAAATAAGCAAGAGCAAAAGATCAAGAAATATTTTATTTAACGTACAATTGAGTACCCCATTGTGAGTTTGAACAGCCCAGTTTTGGGAACCACTAGTGTACGCTGATACTGTTTCAATGATTAGAGCTGCCAGGCTGGCATGTTTGTTCTTTTAATGCAAGGCCAGTGGAACTGAGAACAACAGAGGAAAGACTCACCCAGACATAAGCATTGAGAGCTGAGAGCATTTGTTGGGACTAGGCGCAGTGGAAACATGGTAAGGCCAAATTGTTGAACAAGACCCATAAAGAAACATTCAGGGTGGCCTGTTTGAGAAAGCGCCACAGCGGTTGTACAACTCCGAATCTTGGTGTACAACCTCCATTCACGTCGTTATCTTTTAACCGATAGACTGAACAATGAGGCGTACCACTGCACTGTCTCCATAAGACCAAAGTCTTACTCCACTGTCTCCGTAAGACCAAAGTCTTACTCCACTGTCTCCATAAGACCAAAGTCTTACTCCACTGTCTCCATAAGACCAAAGTCTTACTCCACTGTCTCCATAAGACCAAAGTCTTACTCCAATTTCTATTTTCATTTCTAACGACATGGAGAAAGAGGTTGGTTTTCTCTTTGTTTCATCGGTCAACCAAAATTTGTCAGGAAAGATCTGGGCTCAATGGAATGGCTAAATAGATCTCTTAAAGGCAGATATTACAGATTCTGTTGGCTCATACTTCAGTCAGCATGATAACTACACTTTTGTTAAGGGTAAAGCCAAGAGCAGTCTTTGTTATAAAGCAGATATTGGATAGACGTATTCAGGCCTGCTAAAGGTGTCGATGCTATTGTAAGGGCTGAGAAGCTCTGATAGGATAGCATGCCTTGCATATCCAACTTTCCTTACATTTGACACTGTACACTAAGGAGTTGGCTGCAAACCGATCCGAATTGCATTAAAGCAAGAACAGTGTCTATTAAAATAGTCAAATAATGGGGAAACTTGCTGTTAAAATAGTTAAATGATGGGAAAACTTGCTGTTAAAATAGTTAAATGATGGGGAAACTTGCTGTTAAAATAGTCAAATAATGGGGAAACTTGCTGTTAAAATAGTTAAATGATGGGAAAACTTGCTGTTAAAATAGTTAAATGATGGGGAAACTTGCTGTTAAAATAGTCAAATAATTGGGAAACTTGCTGTTAAAATAGTTAAATGATGGGGAAACTTGCTGTTAAAATAGTTCAATGTTGGGGAAACTATCTGTTAAAATAGTTCAATGTTGGGGAAACTAATAAAACTTAATTATCCATGATCATTGCCACAGAAAGAACAAGCTGGGGGTTCTAAATATTCTAGGTCGACACCAGATACATGACCATGATAAGTCTTTAAACTAATGCACCAAACCAATGACATATAGTCTCTTATGCATGTGTATCTAAATCTCAAACTCTCACACCCTTGTCTCAAAATCTAATGACATAGTCTCTCACACGAGCATGTCTCGAAATCATTGATATAGTCTCTCACACGTGCAAGTGTTTAAATCAGTGACATAGTCTCTCACACGTGCAAGTGACTAAATCAGTGACATAGTCTCTCACACGTGCAAGTGTCTAAATCATTGATATAGTCTCTCACACGTGCAAGTGTTTAAATCAGTGACATAGTCTCTCACACGTGCAAGTGTCTAAATCAGTGACATAGTCTCTCACACGTGCAAGTGTCTAAATCATTGATATAGTCTCTCACACGTGCAAGTGTTTAAATCAGTGACATAGTCTCTCACACGTGCAAGTGTTTAAATCAGTGACATAGTCTCTCACACGTGCAAGTGTTTAAATCAGTGACATAGTCTCTCACACGTGCAAGTGTCTAAATCAGTGACATAGTCTCTCACACGAGCATGTCTTTAAATCATTGATATAGTCTCTCACACGTGCAAGTGTCTAAATCAGTGACATAGTCTATCAGTCAAAATTATAGCCATTGTGTGCAAGAAGTAAGTCTATTCTAATGTAGTTAAAGGGCGAGAAAACGGGACCACGTGATGGCAGGGGATGTCAATTACAATCAAGATGGTCATGTTGCAGTAGATGTGGACCACTTGAGAAGGTTCATTGGAATCTGGCCAGCGTCCAGTGGAGAGCTTTCCTACTGTGCTAACGAGTCCACTCTCTCCGGTCTTGGTGGAGGGACAATGTTCCCATTACGCTACAGAACCATCCCATGTTACCATTACGCCACAGAGCTGTCCCATGTTACCATTGCGCCACATAACTGTCCCATGTTACCATAACGCCACAGAACTGTCCCATGTTACCATTACGCTACAGAACTGTCCCATGTTACCATTACGCCACAGAACCGTCCCATGTTACCATAACGCCACAGAACTGTCCCATTTACCATTACGCCACAGAACAGTCCCATGTTACCATTACGCTACAGAACTGTCCCATTTACCATTACACCACAGAACTGTCCCATGTTACCATTACGCTACAGAACTGTCCCATTTACCATTACCCCACAGAACTGTCCCATTTACCCTTTCGCCACAGAAACGTCCCATACCATTACGCTACAGAACTGTCCCATTTACCATTACACCACAGAACTGTCCCATGTTACCATTACGCTACAGAACTGTCCCATTTACCATTACGCCACAGAACTGTCCCATTTACCATTACGCCACAGAACTGTCCCATGTTACCACTACGCCAAAGAACTGTCCCATGTTACCATTACGCCAAAGAACTGTCCCATGTTACCATTACGCCACAGAACGGTCCCATGTTACCATTACGCCAAAGAACTGTCCCATGTTACCATTACGCCACAGAACCGTCCCATGTTACCATTACGCTACAGAACTGTCCCATGGTACCATTACGCTACAGAACTTCCCATGTTACCATTACGCTACAGAACCATCCCATGTTACCACTACGTCACCGAACCGTCCCATGTTACCATTGCACTACAGAACCGTCCCATGTTACCATTACGCTACAGAACCATCCAATGTTACCACTACGTCATAGAACTGTCCCATAGTACCATTACGCTACAGAACTGTCCCATGTTACCATTACGCTACAGAACTGTCCCATGTTACCATTACGCTACAGAACAGTCCCATGTTACCATTACGCTACAGAACTGTCCCATGTTACCATTACGCCACAGAACTGTCCCATAACTGTCCCATGTTACCACTACATCACCGAATCGTCCCATGTTACCATTACGCTACAGAACCATCCCATGTTACCATTACGGTACAGAACTGTCCCATGTTACCATTACGCTACAGAACTGTCCCATGTTACCATTACGCTACAGAACTGTCCCATGTTACCATTACGCTACAGAACTGTCCCATGTTACCATTACGTCATAGAACTGTCCCATGTTACCATTACGCTACAGAACTGTCCCATGTTACCATTACGCTACAGAACCGTCCCATGTTACCATTACGCTACAGAATACAGAACTGTCCCATGTTACCATTACGCTACAGAACTGTCCCATGTTACCATTACGCTACAGAACTGTCCCATGTTACCATTACGCTACAGAACTGTCCCATGGTACCATTACTCTACAGAACTTCCCATGTTACCATTACGCTACAGAACTTCCCATGGTACCATTACGCTACAGAACTTCCCATGTTACCATTACGCTACAGAACCGTCCCATGTTACCATTACGCCACAGAACTGTCCCATGTTACCATTACGCCACAGAACTGTCCCATGTTACCATTACGCCACAGAATAGTCCCATGTTACCATTACGCCACAGAACCGTCTCAAACAGTTGTTTATTTTCCTACAGAGGCAGGAGTGGGGAAAAGAATAAGATGACTCAAATGGTCTAGTAGTTTTCCATTTAGCTAGGTCTAGTAGTTTTTTGTGTCGTTAGGTCTAGTAATTGACTGGAACCCCCTTGAAGATCCAAACAGGAATATTGTATTGTTGGAGCCTGCAGATCTACTACAGCACTCAACATTTGAGCCACCAATTTGCCAGTGGCAGCTGTCGGACAGGTGTTGAGAAGGCACTTAACTCCCACCACCCACCCACTCCCACCCCTTCACACACATTCTTCACAGATATTTTATCCCGGCTCCCGGAGATCAGGTAATCCTTCAATCTGAGAGATACAGAGTTGGAGGCACTGACCGAAAGAAACGTCAATATTCGTCTTAACTGTTTCTATGTTGGCAAAAGTTACACTTCTAATAACCGCACAGGGCGAGGCGAATTCAATAATGTAGATGGAAACTTAATAGAATATTCAAGACTAAAGGATATACACAAGGTTTCTCTGACATTTGCACTGATTTCTGGAAAGTAAATTGTGTTACAAAGTCTGATTCTTTTCCTATTGCAAGGATGAACGATATCATTGGTCGAGTAGGAGATGCCCAATATGTAACCAAGATAGACCTATTATCTGGTTATTGGCAGGTTTCTCTAACAGAGCAAAAGAAATCTCTGCTTTCAGTACTCCAGATGGATTATACCAATATAAAGCAATACCGTTCGGTATGAAAAACGCTCCAGCTATATTCAAACGCCTAGTTAATAGCATTCTAGCTGACCAGGAGATCCACAGTGCCCACATTGATGGTGTCACTATTTACTGTCAAGATTGTTTAAGTCATTAACCCAATTACGATCTTTTTTTAAAGAAATTATTGCTGGCAACTGTTACCGTAAACTTAAGCTAGCGTGACTTTTGTCCTGAAACTGTAGAATATTGAGGTAGCATATTAGGTCAAGGTCATGTCAAGCCTGTTCAAGCCAAGATAAATGCTACCACATCATTTTCTCCACCCGCTACTAGGAAACACCATGTGACATTTGGATGCATGGCACGTCACTATGGAACATTTAGCAAAATCATCTCAAATATTGCTTCCCTTATTACAAATTTGTTAAAGAAAAATGTAAAAGCTCATTGGTCAGCTGCTTGTCAGAAACATTTTGAAAGTATTAAAAATGTACAAACGAAATGTGTCTGTTCTCACTGCAGGAACATTTGAATAAATAAAATAAATTAGCGATTGTTGCCAGTGATGTCATTGGTGCAGTTGCCTTTCAAGAAGATGATCACCAAGTCGATCACCCTATATGTTATTTCTCTAAGAAATGTAATACTCATCAGAAGAATGACTCCACAGTTGAAAGAGAATGCTTCTGTACTCACATTTGTATTTGTATAGAAATGGATGTATATAATTAAATTTTAGTATCATTAGCTTTCTTATCATTTTTCTTAGCATACTGTTAGATGATCTTTTGTTATGCATTCTTTCATCTGTCAACCATACTATTAACACAGATTTAATCTTTATAAACATAACGGTAAGATACGTAATACAACCATGGTCAAAAGTGGTTTTGCATGGCTGCCATATCAACTATGGAGAAAAAGTGATGTTCTATGGCGCATCATATCAACCATGGACAAAAGTGATGTTCTATGGCGCATCATATCAACCATGGACAAAAGTGATGTTCTATGGCATGTCAACCATGGACAACAGTGATGTTCTATGGCCTGGCATATCAACAATGGATACATTGAGTGATGTTCGATGGCGCATCATATCAACCACGGACAAAAGTGATGTTCTATGGCGCATCATATCAACCATGCACAAAAGTGATGTTCTATGGCTTGTCATATCAACCTTGGAAAAAGTGATGTTCTATGGCGCATCATATCAACCATGCACAAAAGTGATGTTCTATGTCATGTCAACCATGGACAACAGTGATGTTCTATGGCCTGGCATATCAACCATGGATACATTAAGTGATGTTCTATGGCCTGTCATATCAACCATGGATACATTAAGTGATGCTCTATGGCCTGTCATATCAACCATGGATACATTAAGTGATGTTCTATGGCCTGTCATATCAACCATGGATACATTAAGTGATGTTCTATGGCCTGTCATATCAACCATGGATACATTAAGTGATGTTCTATGGCCTGTCATATCAACCATGGATACATTAAGTGATGTTCTATGGCCTGTCATATCAACCATGGATACATTAAGTGATGTTCTATGGCCTGTCATATCAACCATGGATACATTAAGTGATGTTCTATGGCCTGTCATATCAACCATGGATACATTAAGTGATGTTCTATGGCCTGTCATATCAACCATGGATACATTAAGTGATGTTCTATGGCCTGTCAAATCATCCATGGATAACAGTGATGTTCTATGGCCTGTCATATCAACCATGGATACATTAAGTGATGTTCTATGGCCTGTCATATCAACCATGGATACATTAAGTGATGTTCTATGGCCTGTCATATCAACCATGGACAACAGTGTTGTTCTATGGCCTGTCATATCAACCATGGATACATTAAGTGATGTTCTATGGCCTGTCATATCAACCATGGATACATTAAGTGATGTTCTATGGCCTGTCATATCAACCATGAATACATTAAGTGATGTTCTATGGCCTGTCATATCAACCATGGATACATTAAGTGATGTTCTATGGCCTGTCATATCAACCATGGATACATTAAAAGATATTGGTAAACCAAACAAGCCTTACCTTTACTGGAGGACCTCCTGGTGATAAGAGAGAAGCTCCTGGAAAATCTCTTGGTGTATTTATCCATTATGGCACCTTTTGATGAGGACATAGGATGTGGGCATGAAGTGGCTCTGTTATTAAGCCATGAGGCGTTTCCTGCTATTATAGTTTCTCTTTCTATTATGTCAACTAATCGCTTGTAAGAAGCTGTTCTCACTGAAACCTCTGACAAATGACTGTCATGGATTACTTGTCATGTCATCCAAATGACATAAAATAATACTTCTTTTCCTGTTACCATGTGTATGAATGAAACTATATTGTTTGATTAAAGATTAAATGACGTCACTATTCACCTGCTTACCACAATCAACATCACATTTGAAGATAGCATTGATTAAATAGAAGACTGTGTTGTATAATAGCTATAGCTTGCCAAACAATGGCGGAGGCAATGGGTGCACTTCCTACCTACTTAAGTTACTTGACAAAACATGCATATAAGTAAGGCACATTATAACATTACCAAATTAGTGCTACCTTACCCCCCCCCAATGCCACCGCCCCTGAACTATAACATAGTAATATAATGCTCCACCCCACTTTTATACTGCAGATCTAGAACACCATGTTTCTGCAGATCTAGAACACCATGTTGCTGCAGATCTAGAACACCATGTTACTGCAGATCTAGAACACCATGTTACTGCAGATCTAGAACACCATGTTTCTGCAGATCTAGAACACCATGTTTCTGCAGATCTAGAACACCATGTTTCTGCAGATCTAGAACACCATGTTTCTGCAGATCTAGAACACCATGTTTCTGCAGATCTAGAACACCATGTTACTGCAGATCTAGAACACCATGTTACTGCAGATCTAGAACACCATGTTTCTGCAGATCTAGAACACCATGTTTCTGCAGATCTAGAACACCATGTTTCTGCAGATCTAGAACACCATGTTTCTGCAGATCTAGAACACCATGTTTCTGCAGATCTAGAACACCATGTTTCTGCAGATCTAGAACACCATGTTTCTGCAGATCTAGAACACCATGTTTCTGCAGATCTAGAACACCATGTTTCTGCAGATCTAGAACACCATGTTTCTGCAGATCTAGAACACCATGTTTCTGCAGATCTAGAACACCATGTTTCTGCAGATCTAGAACACCATGTTTCTGCAGATCTAGAACACCATGTTTCTGCAGATCTAGAACACCATGTTTCTGCAGATCTAGAACACCATGTTTCTGCAGATCTAGAACACCATGTTTCTGCAGATCTAGAACACCATGTTTCTGCAGATCTAGAACACCATGTTTCTGCAGATCTAGAACACCATGTTTCTGCAGATCTAGAACACCATGTTTCTGCAGATCTAGAACACCATGTTTCTGCAGATCTAGAACACCATGTTTCTGCAGATCTAGAACACCATGTTTCTGCAGATCTAGAACACCATGTTTCTGCAGATCTAGAACACCATGTTTCTGCAGATCTAGAACACCATGTTTCTGCAGATCTAGAACACCATGTTTCTGCAGATCTAGAACACCATGTTTCTGCAGATCTAGAACACCATGTTTCTGCAGATCTAGAACACCATGTTTCTGCAGATCTAGAACACCATGTTTCTGCAGATCTAGAACACCATGTTACTGCAGATCTAGAACACCATGTTACTGCAGATCTAGAACAGCATGTTTCGGTCAAACAAAAGAAAATTGTAGGCACCAAACGGCATTGTGTTAGGTATTGTCCAGAATCTCATTAAACGTTCTTATTGAGCACTATCTTCCAAGAAGATTGAATCCAACAAATGCCTAATGTATTCCCTTGGTCAGTTAGAGCAGCTTCCACGAAACCCGAGATACAGACATCAGGAGGGAAAAACGGGGAGCGTGGTGGCCTACAACAGGGATAGGGAAGACTCACAAGTCAAGACCACTCAAGACCATCCCTGTCCCACCCCCTCACACTATGCGCGAAGGTGAAAGAGATCGGATTCTTTCAATCAGTCTTTAATACCGTGTTGGTTGTCATTCAAAAACTCATGGAAACCTAACTAGTTAGAATGACAACGATTCGCTCTTAGCACTAATTCGGTCCTACCACTAAGAGATGATGTCCTAGCACTAAGAGATGATGTCCTAGCACTAAGAGATGATATCCTAGCACTAAGAGATGATGTCCTACCACTAAGAGATGATGTCCTACCACTAAGAGATGATGTCCTACAACTAAGAGATGATGTCCCACCACTAAGAGATGATGTCCCACCACTAAGAGATGATGTCCCACCACTAAGAGATGATGTCCTACCACAAAGAGATGATGTCCTAGCACTCAAGCTTTCTAGTAACTGCACACGCCCGCACACTAACACATGGGCGTACGCACACTAACACATGGGCGCACGCACACACAATATGTGTCCTAAATAAAAAAAATCTAACTAGTACAATACCCTTAAACTAGAGCTGAAACCAAATACTGACCCAAACACCAGGAAAGTCAGAGTTTTTGGAACCTGCTCCAGGTGTTTAAAAGAAAATTCTTCTTCTAATGTGTTCCCCTCTATAGAAAGAAATGAAACTTGCATGTATAGAACCATGGGCAACCTTTTGACATAATTGTTTGACATTTGACCCGAATTAAAGCAATAATAATGGAAAACTGACTAGTGATTGGTGAGAAACTAGATGCAAGCTAAATGTAAGTTAGATGAAAGTTAATGTAAGCTTAATGAACTTAATGAAACTAAATGTTAGCCAAATGAAACTGAATGTTAGCTAAATTAAACTGAATGTTAGCTAAATGAAACTGAACGTAAACTAAATTAAACTGAATGTAAGCTAAATGAAACTGAATGTTAGCTAAATGAAACTGAATGTTAGCTAAATGAAACTGAATGTTAGCTAAATTAAACTGAATGTTAGCTAAATGAAACTGAATGTTAGCTAAATTAAACTGAATGTTAGCTAAATGAAACTGAATGTTAGCTAAATTAAACTGAATGTTAGCTAAATTAAACTGAATGTTAGCTAAATGAAACTGAATGTTAGCTAAATTAAACTGAATGTAAGCTATATGAAACTGAATTTAAGCTAAATGAAACTCAATGTCAGCTAAATTAAACTGAATGTTAGCTAAATGAAACTGAATGTTAGCTAAATGAAACTGAATGTTAGCTAAATTAAACTGAATGTAAGCTATATGAAACTGAATTTAAGCTAAATGAAACTCAATGTCAGCTAAATTAAACTGAATGTTAGCTAAATGAAACTGAATGTTAGCTAAATGAAACTGAATGTTAGCTAAATTAAACTGAATGTTAGCTAAATTAAACTGAATGTTAGCTAAATGAAACTGAATGTTAGCTAAATGAAACTGAATGTTAGCTAAATTAAACTGAATGTTAGCTAAATGAAACTGAATGTTAGCTAAATGAAACTGAATGTAAGCTAAATGAAACTGAATGTTAGCTAAATTAAACTGAATGTTAGCTAAATGAAACTGAACGTAAACTAAATTAAACTGAATGTTAGCTAAATGAAACTGAATGTTAGCTAAATTAAACTGAATGTTAGCTAAATGAAACTGAATGTAAGCTAAATGAAACTGAATGTTAGCTAAATTAAACTGAATGTAAGCTATATGAAACTGAATTTAAGCTAAATGAAACTGAATGTAAGCTAAATTAAACTGAATGTAAGCTAAATGAAACTGAATGTAAGCTATATGAAACTGAATGTAAGCTAAATGAAACTGAATGTAAGCTAAATTAAACTGAATGTAAGCTATATGAAACTGAATTTAAGCTAAATGAAACTCAATGTCAGCTAAATTAAACTGAATGTTAGCTAAATGAAACTGAATGTTAGCTAAATTAAACTGAATGTTAGCTAGATGAAACTGAATGTTAGCTAAATTAAACTGAATGTAAGCTATATGAAACTGAATTTAAGCTAAATGAAACTCAATGTCAGCTAAATTAAACTGAATGTTACCTAAATGAAACTGAATGTTAGCTAAATTAAACTGAATGTTAGCTAAATGAAACTGAATGTTAGCTAAATTAAACTGAATGTTAGCTAAATGAAACTGAATGTTAGCTAAATGAAACTGAATGTAAGCTAAATGAAACTGAATGTTAGCTAAATTAAACTGAATGTTAGCTAAATGAAACTGAACGTAAACTAAATTAAACTGAATGTTAGCTAAATGAAACTGAATGTTAGCTAAATTAAACTGAATGTTAGCTAAATGAAACTGAATGTAAGCTAAATGAAACTGAATGTTAGCTAAATTAAACTGAATGTAAGCTATATGAAACTGAATTTAAGCTAAATGAAACTGAATGTAAGCTAAATTAAACTGAATGTAAGCTAAATGAAACTGAATGTAAGCTATATGAAACTGAATGTAAGCTAAATGAAACTGAATGTAAGCTATATGAAACTGAATTTAAGCTAAATGAAACTCAATGTCAGCTAAATTAAACTGAATGTTAGCTAAATGAAACTGAATGTAAGCTAAATGAAACTGAATGTAAGCTAAACGAAACTGAATGTAAGCTAAACGAAACTGAAAAGAATAAAGTCCTGGCTGCGAATTGTGTAGCTATTTCTCTTAGCAAGACGCATCTCTTTGGTTATGACCAGGGCACTATCTACAATTAGTATTTCATTTGACATGCTGACTGGCTGATGCTACTGAGTAGCCAAAGTTGTGCGAGCTTGTTCGTGTGCGCGAGTGTCTCTGTGTGTGTGTGTGTATCATTTCTAGGATCTGTCAAAAAATTCAAGAACAGTGATGCAATTTATCACATATTTAATAAGTGAAGCAATTGGATAGAATGCTATCGCCACGATGATATGAAAAATTCTATTAAAATAATATGCGTACTTTGGTATCAGATAAATGAAAACTGCTACCAAAAATAATTCTGGCTGTGGGTGGCCTCAACTTAGCAACTACTCTAAAGGGATCACGGTGTTCCAAAGGTTGAGAACCGCCGTGTTAGGATATATTATTAAGCTATTAGTGTTTTGAAGACTTCAATTTGGTTCGTCTTGGTTCTATACATGCACTTTTGAATTCTCCCCAATGGGTGAAACACATTATATAACACGAGAAAATAACTGGGTTTTTTTACACCCGAAACCAGGACTCGGAACCGCCGGGTATCTGTACAAAATACCCGGACCGGGTGTAAAAAACTGCACCCGGCTCAGCCCTAGTTTAAACCTTGAGGCCGTTCCGTCGCTCACTTAGCTAAAAACAGAATATTCTTACCACTATAAACGTTAAGTCACTGAATCGCTCTACCTTTTAACACCTCGTTAACCCTTAAAGTCCTGCCACTATAATCTTCCACTGTAATCTACCACTATAATCTAATCAAGCACTTGAGCAATCCGTTTAATCTCGCACCAGAAGCTGCACTTGACCAACAAGACACACCAGGGCCGTCCCTGACTGCAGTGGGAAGATCTTCTCACGACGACTCCAGGCTTCCACGACCGGCCACATGCGCACCGTGTGACTTGAAACCACTTCTTCCCGTTTACGCCTCAATTTATGATGCAAACATCAACGTGTGCGCGCCTCCAATCCCCGCTGCTTACCGCCGTCCACACAAGGAGGTCAAGTTATCACATCCTGTACAGCGTAGCCATTCAATGCCGTTTGTTTGGGGTCCGGTGACCTCGCGGATGTCAAGGGTTAAAGGTGAAATACTTGTTAGAGAGAGGACGATCTCATGCTTCAAAGACCACACGATAATTGAGACAGGCATTTATTTTACTCCCCCCGCCCTTCCCCCAAACACCCACACACCTCATTTTGTTAACATTACTGGTGGAGAAATGAGTAAGCTTTACGCTCCCTTTACATTGTCAGATTCAGGGGAGGGAACTGAGAAAACAACCGGAAACAGAATTTTAAACAATGTTATGATAACCATCCGTATATCTGATCCCTTCCGTGTCCATTGCTCTCCTGGTTCATCCGATGCACTTGGTGGTGTAATCGTCTCATCGGACCATTTCAATAGATTTATTATTACTGCAGCTGGCCTTGTCTTCTTCCTCAAAAGTGGGGTCCTCGGAGCCCTAGCCCCCTCCCTCCACCCAAGTGTGATCATGTCGGTGGGGGGGGGGTCCTCAGAACCCCAGCCCCCTGCCCCCATTATACAACACAACTCAACACTCAAGTCCAACCATAACCACGTTACACATCACAAGTCAACACTCAAGTCCAACCATAACCACATTACTCAACACAACTCGACATTCAAGTCCAACCATAACCACATTACACAACACAACTAAGCAATCAGGTCCAACCATAACCACGTTACACAACACAAGTCAACACTCAAGTCCAACCATAACCACGTTACACAACACAAGTCGACACTCAAGTCCAACCATAACCACATTACACAACACAACTCGACACTCAAGTCCAACCATAACCACATTACACAACACAACTCAACACTCAAGTCCAACCATAACCACATTACACAACTCAAATGAACACTCAAGTCCAACCATAATCACATTACACAACACAACTCAGCAATGAAGTCCAACCATAACCAAATTACACAACACAAATCAACACTCAAGTCCAACCATAACCACGTTACACAACACAAGTCAACACTCAAGTCCAACCATAACCACATTACACAACACAAATCAACACTCAAGTCCAACCTTAGCCACGTTACACAACACAACTCGACACTCAAGTCCAACCATAACCACATTACTCAACACAACTCGACACTCAAGTCCAACCATAATCACATTACACAACACAACTCAGCAATCAAGTCCAACCATAACCTATTTACACAACACAAATCAACACTCAAGTCCAACCATAACCACATTACACAACACACATCAACACTCAAGACCAACCATTACCACGTTACAAAATACAAGTCAACACTCAAGTCCAACAATAATCACATTACACAACATTACTCATGATCACAGCTTTCACAAGTATTGGTTCAGCATATGTCCATCGGGCTCACTCTAGCACTGAACACGGATTTGTTCATGAACTGAACAAGTAGGCTGGTCTGTTCCATGAAAACATATCTATAGAGAACATCACCCTAGGGAAATCAGGCGTGGTATCAGGTCATCAATAATTCCAGTGATGACGTCAGGGAGGAATATGTCAGGAGACAGTATTAAAGCATAAGCTGAAGATAAAAACCTAAACGCTGAACTATTCTCCTGGTAACAGTAACCAGTAGCACAAGCCTGGACTTATAGATCACACATGTGTCCTGTTCAGAGAGTGAGATCTTCTCGCACGCCCTCCCCCACTCACCCACCACGGGAAGCAATAGGTCAATATGTTGCTATAAATGCTGATAACAATTTGATATGTAATGCCTTGATCAAAGTCAACTGGGTTAACCTAATAAATCAAACGTTGCCTTCACAAGAAAGGATTGCCATGTAAGGAACAATCAGAAAAATCCTTGAAGTAAGCAATGAATGGAGTGTTGATAACCTGTAGGAGGCTGGGAAAGGGGGGGGGGGGTGTGTTGGCGGCACAACGCACGAAACAATCAGAAAACTGCCTGACATAGCAATGAATGGAGTGTTGATAAAAACATGGAGTGCAAAATTTAAAACTAATCTCTTTGCCAACGTTCCAATCCTTCAAAGCAAAAAGTTACAAACCAGATCATAAAAAAAAAAGTGAAAAGAAGAAAGCCTTTAAAATCAAAACAAACTGCACCCTTCCTGCCCCGCCCGGAGAAGAGGGAGAGCTACCAGCAGCCTGTCAGAAAGCCATCCCGCGAATGAAGGCACTCTGCGAGTCCTGCCTGTGACCTGGCATGTCCATGAGAAGAAGGGGCGAATATTTCGTATCGTTAGGGACTCGTGCCCATTCCTATTCTTTTCCTTTCATTCTATTTTTAGGTTTTCTGGTTGCTTGGTTTAACTGATAAAGGGCATTTGCCGAGACGTGTGAATTCGTATTTTGTCTAAGCATAATGCACGCTTGAGATAATAAGAGATTGTTTTATTGGCACAAACTGTGTCTCCTTAATCTACTTAAAAGCTGTATCGCAGTCCAACCCTGTTATAATTAGTCAAATGAGCATAGGATCCCGGCCCAAGGGGAGTGTTCTCAAATTGAGGTGCGAGGTGATATCTGTAAAGGGAATGTGATGTTTTCTTGTTGAACTTGTGTCTCAACATGGCATTCAATAGCTCGTTGATGGAAATTATATTACAGGACACCCTAGTGTCCATATGTTTTTATTTACAATGGCAATGAGTCACTTTGCTTCTATAAAATGTGTCGTGATTTGAAACCGCTTGAGAACCTGAGCGACTGAGCTTAATCCATCACCACAGCTAAGTAGATATTAACAGCTCAGAGCTTATAGCGAGCATCTCAAACAATCTGAAATTTTATATATATTTTTTTAAATAAAAGACAAAATTGTATACTAAGAATTTGTATATTAAGAATTTGTAACCGGGATCTTTTGTTGACAAAACATCGAGCGGGTCCTGGTATACCATTTTAGAAAGCCTATTTTGTTGTGACATATTAAAGAAATGAAAACAGAGTTGAAATTTACCATGAGCATTTATTTGTATATTTTTTTTTTTAAATTGAAACTCTTCTACATACAAACATATATGAACATTTTAACATTTGATTTGTGTAGACAAATACATGTGGCTAGGTAGGTCTACATGGAGGGAAGAAACAAAGCAGTGAAATTAAAGGGGTAAAAAAGGGGGGTTGGGGGGGGGGGTTCTGTTTGAAAGAAACAACTTCGGTTGGTCTACGATGGTTAACATTTGATTTGTGTAGACAAATACATGTGGCTAGGTAGGTCTACATGGAGGGAAGAAACAAAGCAGTGAAATTAAAGGGGTAAAAAAGGGGGGTTGGGGGGGGGGGTTCTGTTTGACAGAAACAACTTCGGTTGGTCTACGATGGTTCTGTTTGAGAACCACAACTGATTTAGAGAAAAAAATGTCAGGAATGTATTCATTAATCCAGGGAGTAGCTTCAAATAAAACGGAACTTCCGTTAAGTGGTAGGAACACACGTAAGCTGTATCTGTAGTGGTAGGAACACACGTGAGCTGTATCTGTAGTGGTAGGAACACACGTGAGCTTTATCTGTAGTGGTAGGAACACACGTGAGCTGTATCTGTAGTGGTAGGAACACACGTGAGCTGTATCTGTAGTGGTAGGAACACACGTAGCTGTATCTGTAGTGGTAGGTACACACGTAAGCTGTATCTGTAGTGGTAGGAACACACGTGGCTGTATCTGTAGTGGTAGGAACACACGTGGCTGTATCTGTAGTGGTCGGAACACATGTGGCTGTATCTGTAGTGGTAGGAACACACGAGATCTGCATCTGTAGTGGTAGTAACACACGTGGCTGTATCTGTAGTGGTAGTAACACACGTGAACTGTATCTGTAGTGGTAGGAACACACGAGATCTGCATCTGTAGTGGTAGTAACACACGTGGCTGTATCTGTAGTGGTAGTAACACACGTGAACTGTATCTGTAGTGGTAGGAACACACGTGATCTGTATCTGTAGTGGTAGGAACACACGAGATCTGTATCTGTAGTGGTAGGAACACACGTGAGCTATATCTGTAGTGGTAGGAACACATGTGAGCTGTATCTGTAGTGGTAGGAACACACGTGATTTGTATCTGTAGTGGTAGGAACACACGTAATCTGTATCTGTAGTGGTAGGAACACACGTGATCTGTATCTGTAGTGGTAGGAACACACGTGATCTGTATCTGTGGTGGTAGGAACACACGTGAGCTATATCTATAGTGGTAGGAACACACGTGAGCTACAACTGTAGTGGTAGGAACACACGTGAGCTATATCTGTAGTGGTAGGAACACACGTGATCTGTATTTGTAGTGGTAGGAACACACGTGATCTGTATCTGTAGTGGTAGGAACACACGTGAGCTTTATCTGTAGTGGTAGGAACAAACTCTTCATTTCACCAAATATATATCCTTGTCCAACTATTTTCATACTCAAACCAGCATGTCTTAGAAATGCTTGACATTAACCTCACCAAGCTGTTTGTCTTGGCAGACTTTCTTTGATGCTGAGTTGATATTCATGTTTCCCCTCTTGTAATTCCTTCTGGTCGAGTCCAAAAGGAGGGGTGGGTCGGGCGGGGCGTGACATGAATGGCTCGTGGATTGTTTCAAGTTGACTTTCAACAAAATCTGGGTCCGACCTAACTAAAGGCATCAAGTGCAGACCGCAGGATTTCGTTGCACAAAAAAAAAGGATTTAAAACAAATAAAATCATAAATTGTTGGACTTTTTTTTTTAACGGAGACCAGGGAACTGTAAGCCCAAAACTAACTTGGCTTCTCAAGAAACCGTCAAGTTAAAAAAATGCTTAAAAACTATCTCACAGATCGGCTTAAGACAAGCCCACCGGGCACCTGATGACCTCCCCTCAACTAGTTAGAACTGCTCAGGATTAGCAACCCAAGGCACGCCGCTTCTGTGTGAGCAGACATGGGGAAAATGGCCTGCTTTTAACGCACTGTCACTACGGGGGGGGGGGGTTTTCATGGGCCCTTAATTGGGGGAAGAGTTTTGGATTTGGTGGGAAGTGTGAGCAGACATGGGGAAAATGGCCTGCTTTTAACGCACTGTCACTACGGGGGGGGGGGTTTTCATGTGCACTTAATTGGGGGAAGAGTTTTGGATTTGGTGGGACGTTAGAAACCAGGTCACTGCAGTCAGAGACGTGGATGTAGCTCAATGAAGGAGTCATTGTTCAAGTCGTCGAATCAAAGGTGTCAAAATGTTACTCTTGGCAGTCCGAGTTTTGATGCAAATATTGCCAAGATTATTCATACTTTTGAATGAGCTTTGAAGCGTCATATGTTCAGAATCGATCTTTCATAAAGAATGGCAGTCGTTGATGGAAGTCAGAGTCACAGACGGGAATCAGAGTCAATGACGGGAGTCAAGGTCACTGATGGGAGTGAAAGTCACAAGCGGGATTCAGAGTCAATGACGGGATTCAGAGTCACTGACGGGATTCAGAGTCACTGAGGGATTCAGAGTCATTGATGGGAGTGAAAGTCACAAGTGGGATTCAGAGTCACTGACGGGATTCAGAGTCACTGACGGGATTCAGAGTCACTGATGGGATTCAGAGTCACTGATGGGAGTCAGAATCGTTAACGAGAGCTCATTAAATCCTGCAGTCATTTTTGGTCATACGACTCTAACCCCTTACAGAACCCCTCCCAGTTCTCTCGTCAGATTATCCACTTCTATCAACTAGACGGGGGCTTGGTCAACAGACCAGTTTTACAAGAGGGGGCCGGGGTGTGGTTGGGGTGAGGGTGGGGGCGCACGAGCACTGTTAATGGGTTCAGTGAAATTAGCCCAGAGGGCGGTACCGAGTCTTTCACTGACATCTCGTCTTGGCAACGCCTTGTTGTTGATGGAAACACAGAAATAAACAGTCCGGACACGCAGAAATTCAAGTTGCATGACATGAAAAGCTTTTAGAAAAACTGATGAAGGTAAAGGGCTAAGCTACTAACGAGAGGAAAGAAGCAAAGGACGAGAGAAAAATTTAATACACAAATCTGACAGGAATAAGTGGCAAACTTGAAATGGTGTTGGCTTCCAATTAGTGACAATGGTGTATGTTCCAGATTAGTGACAATGGTGTATGTTCCAGATTAGTGACAATGGTGTATGTTCCAGATTAGTGACAATGGTGTATGTTCCAGATTACTGACAATGGTGTATGTTCCAGATTAGTGACAATGGTGTATGTTCCAGATTTGTGAAAATGATGTATGTTCCCCCTAAGTGGCAATTGTGTATGTTTCAGTTTAGTGACAATGGTATATGTTCCAGATTAGTAACGATGGTGTATGTTCCCCATTAGTGGCAATTGTGTATGTTTTTCCATTAGTGGCAATGGTGTTTGCTTCACATTAGTAGCAATGGTGTATGTTTTCCATTAGTGACAATGGTGTATGTTTTCCATTAGTGACAATGGTGTATGTTTTCCATTAGTGGCAATTGTGTATGTTTTCCATTAGTGGCAATTGTGTATGTTTTCCATTAGTGGCAATGGTGTATGTTTTCCATCAGTGACAATTGTGTATTTTTTCCATTAGTGACAATGGTGTATGTTTTCCATCAGTGACAATTGTGTATGTTTTCCATTAGTAGCAATGGTGTATGTTTTCCATTAGTGACAATGGTGTATGTTTCCCATGAGTGGCAATGGTATATGTTACACATTAGTAGCCATCGTAAACATTCCCCATTAGTGGCAATGGTATATGTTCCCCTGTCTCTGTAGTGGCAATGGTGTAAGTTCCACATTAGTGTCAATGGTGAATGTTCCACATTAGTTGCAATGGTGAATGTTCCACATAAGTGGCAATGTTGTAAGTTCCCCATTAGTGGAAATGCTGTATATTCACCCCTAGAAACAAATCCGTTATTTCACTACTGGACGCAAT
Source organism: Lymnaea stagnalis (assembly GCA_964033795.1). Classification (NCBI taxonomy): domain Eukaryota; kingdom Metazoa; phylum Mollusca; class Gastropoda; family Lymnaeidae; genus Lymnaea; species Lymnaea stagnalis. The sequence continues at coordinate 850,982 of CAXITT010000334.1, forward strand.
GGTGTAAGGTCCCCAATAAATGTGGAGATTGTTGTATATTCACCCCTAGAAACAAATCCGTTATTTCACTACTGGACGCAATGGTGTAAGGTCCCCAATAAATGTGGAGATTGTTGTATATTTACTCCTAGAAACACATCCGTTATTTCACTACTTGACGCAATGGTGTAAGGTCCCCAATAAATGTGGAGATTGTTGTATATTCACTCCTAGAAACAAATCCGTTATTTCACTACTTGACGCAATGGTGTAAGGTCCCCAATAAATGTGGAGATTGTTCTATATTCACTCCTAGAAACAAATCCGTTATTTCACTACTGGACGCAATGGTGTAAGGTCCCCATGAGTGGCAATGGTGTAAGGTCCCCATGAGTGGCAATGGTGTAAGGTCCCCATGAGTGTCAATGGTGTAAGGTCCCCATGAGTGGCAATGGTGTAAGGTCCCCATGAGTGGCAATGGTGTAAGGTCCCCATGAGTGGCAATGGTGTAAGGTCCCCATGAGTGGCAATGGCGTAAGGTCCCCATGAGTGGCAATTGCGTAAGGTCCCCATGAGTGGCAATGGCGTAAGGTCCCCATGAGTGGCAATGGTGTAAGGTCCCCATGAGTGGCAATGGTGTAAGGTCCCCATGAGTGGCAATGGTGTAAGGTCCCCATGAGTGGCAATGGTGTAAGGTCCCCATGAGTGGCAATGGTGTAAGGTCCCCATGAGTGGCAATGGTGTAAGGTCCCCAATAAATGTGGAGATTGTTCAAAATAGTTTCATATATCCGTATTCAGTGGCATTTTCATCATCTGATAAGTCAAACATATCGACAATCAAAGCATGTCACTCACTTAGTACGCAATATGCCACGTAGTGGGTCCGCTATATGTCACGCACTTTGTCCGCTATATGTCACGTACGTGCTCCGCTACATGTCACGCACTTGATCCGCTATATATGTCACGCACCAATAAACTTCATGGAATATGACAATAAAATTATTCCAATGTTCTGATATTTCGCCGCCCTCAATGAAATGATTTCTTACAGACCAACAAACATGAGGTCACTTCCGGATTCCACAAGTTTCTATTTAACAATGGGCGTGTCGGTTTAGCCAGATAATTGATATGTGGCATCACGCGTAGACATTGTTAAACAAAGTATATGCATAGACAAATTGTCAAACAGGATTCTAATTGTAAATAATATTTCAGGGATTACTTTCAAACCGGATGAAGGAAATAGATCAGGGCTTCTTAAACTATCTTCAGTGCCGCAAGCCCTCTTGATTTCAAACTATTTCCCCACCCTCATCTTAGTTTTAAAATAGATATGGTAATGGTAACATGGGGATGGTAATGGTAATATGGAGATGGTAATGGTAGCATGGAGATGGTAATGGTAACATGGAGATGGTAATGGTAACATGGAGATGGTAATGGTAACATGGAGATGGTAATGGTAACATGGAGATGGAAACGGTAACATGGAGATGGTAATGTACCATGGAGATGGTAATGTAGCATGGAGATGGTAATGGTAACATGGAGATGGTAATGAAAACATGGAGATGGTGATGGTAACATGGAGATGGTAACATGGGGATGGTGATGGTAACATGGAGATGGTAATGGTTACATGGAGATGGTAATGGTAACATGGAGATGGTAATGGTAACATGGAGATGGTAATGGTAACATGGAAATGGTAATGGTAACATGGAAATGGTAATGGTAACATGGAAATGGTAATGGTAACATGGAAATGGTAATGTAACATGGAAATGGTGACATGGAAATGGTAATCGTAACATGGAAATGGTAATCGTAACATGAAAATAGTAATGGTCACATCGAGATGGAAAGGTAACATGAAAATGGTAACATGGAAATGATATTTTAGAAGTATGTGAATCAGAATCAGAAAATGTTTTTGAGGGAAGAGACATTTTATAAATTATATCAGGTACTAAAATATTGAGAGCCACAGTCAGGCACGTATAGAGAGAACGAAGATGAGCATAAGCTGTGGAGTAATATTTTACATATTGAATTATTGACTGACTCATTTTTTTTTTGATTGATTGAGCACAACAACTTTGGATCTTTCAGGTTAACACAATTGAATGGTTGGAAAGTTTCCTCGGTATATTTCAAGCTAAAGCTTCGGTGGGAGATCTTATTACGTATTAACTAAAACATCAATATGTGAGCCTCTCTGTCTGTGGTTAGACAAGTAATAAATCGGTGCGTAATGTGTTGAATAGTTTACAACCATAATAACCAAATAGCAAATATAGCCTTATAATCCACAGAGCTGTCGCCATGGTGACATGATAGGCAATCACAGTTATTGTCCTATTGGTTTACCATCTATTTGATCTATGCAGTCAACTATAATAAGTTGATGCCTACACACATCATTAGTCTCGAATCCTTCCAGAAACGCACACAATAAACTAAGAATCCACAGGCGAAGGTCATTTTTATAAACCTTTGAGAGACCACTCATGACATGGAGAGTAATCACTGGCCTCAAATAGCACTGACACAGACACTGGGCCTGACACCGGCACTGACGCGCTCGTGTATTTGACACAATTAAAAATATAAAACCCAAAGATCTCAGCGTCCATCTCTAGTTACATAAACATACAGGGATCACTCAATGGTCGATAATGTGTTTCTCCTAGCACTAATAGCTGAATACAAAGCCGCAGTAAAAAAAAAAAAAACACTCAACACATTAGACACATTAAGAAGATCGACAACCAGCGGCGGATCCAGTGGTGAGGAGTTAGTGCACCCATCCTGGCGATTTTCATATACACCGATTATTAAGTGACCACTTAAGTTAATACACTATACAAACCTATTCCCGTGTGTAGCCTACCTGGACGAAATAACCTGACATTAGCTTGTTATTAGTTCGTTGAACACTACACGACAATGATTTGACTTGACAGTGTGTTGTAAGAAACCTGCCGATATTAAGACTCCAGAACGTGAACACAAGACGACATAGATCAGGGCCTTGCCTTCCAGGAGACAGTCTCCTCAACAGATAGAATGAGCGTCTTTGTTCACACGTCAAAATATTGGAAGGCTGGCAGTTCAATTTTTTCTCTCTCAAGTTAACACATGAGCACGCAATAAACAAACACAGTATGCGTTACTTGCCTTAGGCTCTGTCGAGGTCAGGTAGGAAGTATTGTAATGAGGCAACTTATCGAGGTCAAGTAAGTATTGTAATAAGTGAACTTATCTGAGGTCAGGCAGGAAGTATTGTAATGAGGCAACTTATCTGACGTCAAGTAAGTATTGTAATAAGTGAACTTATCTGAGGTCAGGCAGTAAGTTGTATTGATCCAACTTATCTGAACACATGAGATCTTTCTGAAATGTTCACTGGCATATTTATTTATTAAATCTAAACGCGCTACAATGTACGGATGTTGCAGTAGGATGATATTTCCATTAGTTCACTTCGTTATATGGATACTATCAAGTGGATTATCTTGGAGAGAAAAAAACGAACCAGACGTACCAGACGAACCAGACGTACCAGACGAACCATACGTACCAGACGAACATGACGTGCCAGACGAACATGACGTACCAGACGAACATGACGTACCAGACGAACCAGACGAACATGACGTACCAGACGAAAATGACGTATTAGACGAACATGACGTATTAGACGTACTAGACGTACCAGACGTACCAGACGAACCAGACTACCAGACGAGCATGACGTACCAGACGAACTAGACGTACCAGACGAACCAGACGTACCAGACGAACATGACGTACCAGACGTACCAGACGAACCAGACTACCAGACGAACTAGACGTACCAGACGTACCAGACGAACATGACTACCAGACGAACTAGACGTACCAGACGTACCAGACGAACATGACGTACCAGACGAACATGACGTACCAGACGAACCAGACGTACCAGACGAACCAGACTTACCAGACGAACGAGACGTACCAGACGTACCAGACGAACCAGACGTACCAGACTACCAGACGAACCAGACTANGACGAACCAGACGTACCAGACGAACCAGACGAACTAGACTACCAAACGAACCAGACTACTAGACGAACTAGACGTACCAGACGAACCAGACTACCAGACGAACTAGACGTACCAGACGAACCAGACGAACTAGACGTACCAGACGAACCAGACGTACCAGACGTACCAGACGTACCAGACGAACCAGACGTACCAGACGTACCAGACGTACCAGACGTACCAGACGTACCAGACGAACCAGACGTACCAGACGTACCAGACGTACCAGACGTACAAGATGAACCAGACGAACATGACGAACCAGACGTACCAGACGAACATGATGTACCAGACGTCTCCCCTTAAGAAGACCTTCTAAGTCTTTAGTTTAGCCTGCACACCCAAAAAAATGGAACAAATGTCGTCCTAACTTTTGTCCATGTTGCTGTTTACCATAAGCATTTTTTCTACGTATGTGGACCTATGTGCTGGAATATTTTCCGACAACAAGGAGAGTAGACATTTCGTACACAACTTAGTCCGGCTGATCAACCAACTTTCGACAGATCTGGTTTCTACCATCATTTGATAGATAGCGATTCTACCATCATTTGATAGATATCGATTCTACCATCATTTGGTAGATATCGATTCTACCATCGTTTGATAGATATCGATTCTACCATCATTTGATAGATATCGATTCTACCATCGTTTGATTCATATCGATTCTACCATCATTTGATAGATATCGATTCTACCATCATTTGATAGATATCGATTCTACCATCATTTGATAGATATCGATTCTACCATCATTTGATAGATATCGATTCTACCATAATTTGATAGATATCGATTCTACGATCATTTGATAGATCTGGATTCTACAACCCGATATTGCTGACTTTCTAAATGTTTGATCCCGGTCAATCGTACGATGCCTATGTATTTAATCCAGCGGTTCGGTCGCTGGAGGTAAGGGGCCCTTAAAAATTGGGTACATTGCAACTCACATGGAAAAAATATCACAAAGTATTGATGTGACATCATACTTGCACAACTATACCAATGTCACGACCAGTTAGGATACCACAAAGTATTGATGTGACATCATACTTGCACAACTATACCAATGTCACGACCAGTTAGGATACCACACACACACACACAACACGCATGTAGCAAACGATGCATCACAACGATGAATCACCCCTTGGCCTGACAACCGTTCTGAATCACGGGCAGGTCTTCATGAACTTGACGGAACGATCGCTATAATCTCAGGATTATTTGCAGCTTTGTACTAAATAGCGCTGCAATGTTGCACTAATGAAATGGTCACCCTTTGATAAAACAAGTTCTTGAAACTACCAGAATTTATTCTTTATTCTATTTAATTGTTTTTATTTATTTATTATTTCTTTTTATTTTGTGTGTGGGGCGCAATTAAATATTATTGTTTCCTGCGCGTTTGCTTAAATGAATAGAATCTTCTCTATCTTGAAATGTACCAGGACCTTAAGGGATGTGGAAACCGTTACAGCAGTTTAAACCCTTGTGTTGTATGTTTCCACACAATACAAGTAATTTTGAAATACTGCGACACATTATGCAAGGTCTACGCCCTATGCGAATTATTATTTTTATTCCTAAAATATTTTTCATGGCGGATTTAAAAATCCTAAAACTTGTTAAAATAGTTCTGAGCCCTGGGTTAGATGATTGGTGTTATAATTTCTATCTTATTTTGTAGGTCAAGGCGAACATACAACTGTAAGATTTGAACTCAAATATGTTAATAGTCGACATGAAAACAACACTGATATTTCTTTGGGAAGAAAAAAAACGGAGTTCAAACAGATGAAATAATTGATGCGCTGAAATATAAGTTCTGCCACTCATGCTCTATTTAATTTCTTTCGATTCAATAGCTGTTTTTTTTGTTTTTTTTTAAATTTAAATATGAATTCTATTTTTTAGATAACCAGTTGCTAGAGAATCAGCCAGTATTGGATGAAACGTGATTTAGGGGGGGGGGGGGGGGGGGGGGGGGGTAAATAAAAATAATTTTNCAGGTTATAAGCCACGTGACATGTCATATCCACATGACAGGTTATAAGCCACGTGACATGTCATATCCACATGACAGGTTATAAGCCACGTGACATGTCATATCCACATGACAGGTTATAAGCCACGTGACATGTCATATCCACATGACAGGTTATAAGCCACGTGACATGTCATATCCACATGACAGGTTATAAGCCACGTGACATGTCATATCCACATGACAGGTTATAAGCCACGTGACATGTCATATCCACATGACAGGTTATAAGCCACGTGACATGTCATATCCACATGACAGGTTATAAGCCACGTGACATGTCATATCCACATGACAGGTTATAAGCCACGTGACATGTCATATCCACATGACAGGTTATAAGCCACGTGACATGTCATATCCACATGACAGGTTATAAGCCACGTGACATGTCATATCCACATGACAGGTTATAAGCCACGTGACATGTCATATCCACATGACAGGTTATAAGCCACGTGACATGTCATATCCACATGACAGGTTATAAGCCACGTGACATGTCATATCCACATGACAGGTTATAAGCCACGTGACATGTCATATCCACATGACAGGTTATAAGCCACGTGACATGTCATATCCACATGACAGGTTATAAGCCACGTGACATGTCATATCCACATGACAGGTTATAAGCCACGTGACATGTTATATCCACATGACAGGTTATAAGCCACGTGACATGTTATATCCACATGACAGGTTATAAGCCACGTGACATGTTATATCCACATGACAGGTTATCAGCCACTATAACAAAAATGTGTTTTAATAACGCGAGCCTTCTAGCTTTCTTTAATGACAAAAATGTTAGTGTTACTTCCCCTTTGCTCAAACATTATGCAAGATACAAGCTGAATATAAAAACCTTTACATAAGATTTACTTTAATTCAAACACAACTACTAAGAAACAGAAATCCCCAAATGAGACCAATTTGATGAAACTGAATTTACTAATTCGAATGTGACTTTGACCGAACGAGGTGTCACCATCAGAGTCAAGGAGTGTGTCACTGTAAGAGTCAAGGATGCGTCACTGTGAATGTGAAGGATGTGTCACTGTAAGAGTCAAGGATGTGTCACTGTGAGAGTCAAGGATGTGTCACAGTAAGAGTCAAGGATGTGTCACTGTGAGAGTCAAGGATGTGTAAGTTAGAGTCAAGGATGTGTCACTGAGAGTCAAGGATGTGTCAGTGTGAGAGTCAAGGATGTGTAACTGTGAGAGTCAAGGATGTGTAACTGTGAGAGTCAAGGATGTGGCACTGTGAGAGTCAAGGATGTGGCACTGTGAGAGTCAAGGATGTGGCACTTTGAGAATCAAGGATGTGTCACTATTAAAGTCAAGCAATGTGTCACTATGAGAGTCAAGGAATGTGTCACTATGAGAATCAAGGTATGTGTCCCTATGAGAGTCCAGGAATTTGTCGCTATGAGAGTCAATGAATGTGTCACTATGAGAGTAAATGAATGTGTCGCTATGAGAGTCAAGGAATGTTTCAAAATTAGAATCAAGGAATGTGTAACTTTGAGAATCAAGAATGTGTCACTATGAGAGTCAAGACATGTGTAAGAAATGTGTCACTATGAGAGTTCAAGAATGTGTAAAAAATGTGTCACTATGAGAGTCAAGAAACGTGTAAGAAATGTGTCACTATGAGAGTCAAGAAACGTGTAAGAAATGTGTCACTATGAGAGTCAAGGCATGTGTAAGAAACGTGTCACTATGAGAGTCAAGGAACGTGTAAGAACTGTGTCACTATGAGAGTCAAGGAATTTGTAAGAAATGTGTCACTATGAGAGTCAAGGAATGTGTAAGAAATGTGTCACTATGAGAGTCAAGGAATGTGTAAGAAATGTGTCACTATGAGAGTCGAGGAATGTGTAAGAAATGTGTCACTATGAGAGTCAAGGACAAAGAATGTGTAACTTTTTGAATCAAGGTATGTGTCACTATGAGAGTTAATGAATGTGTCACTATGAGAGTCTAGGAATGTGTCATTTTGAGAAGCAGGGAATGTGTAACTTTGAGAATCAAGGATGTGTCACTATAAGTGTCAAGGAATGCGAAACTTTGAGAATCAAGAAATGATTCCCTATGAGTATCAAGAATTGTGTCACTATGAAATTCAAGAAATGTGTCACTATGAGTATAAAAAAAAGTGAGAATCAAGGATGTGTCACTTGAGAGTTAAGGAGTGTGTAACTTTGAGAATCAAGGAATGTGTCAACATGAGAGTCAAGAAATGTGCCACTATGAGAGTCAAGAAATGTGTCACTATGAGAATCAAGGAATGTGTCACTATGAGAGTCAAGAAATGTGCCAATGTGAGAGTCAAGGAATGTGTCACTATAAGAATCAAGGAATGTGTCACTATGAGAGTCAAGAAATGTGCCACTATGAGAATCAAGGAATGTGTAACTTTGAGAATCAAGGATGTGTCAACATGAGAGTCAAGAAATGTGCCACTATGAGAATAAAGGATGTGCCACTATGAAAGTCAAGGAATGTGTTACTATGAGAGTCAAAGAATGTGTCACTATGAAAATCAAGAAATGTGCCACTATGAGAGTCAAATAATGTGTTACTATGAGAGTCAAAGAATGTGTCACTATAAGAGTCAAGAAATGTGCCACTATGAGAGTCAAGGAATGTGTTACTATGAGAGTCAAAGAATCTGTCACTATGAGAGTCAAGAAATGTGCAACTATGAGAGTCAAGACATGTGCCACTATGAGAGTCAAGGAATGTGTCACTATGAGAGTCAAGAAATGTGCCTTTATGAGAGTCAAGAAATGTGCCACTATGAGAGTCAAGGAATGTGTTACTATTAGCGTCAAAGAATGTGTCACTATGAGAATCAAGAAATGTGCCACTATGAGAGTCAAGGAATTGTTACTATGAGAGTCAAGGAATTGTTACTATGAGAATCAAGGAATGTGCCACTATGAGAGTCAAGAAATGTGCCACTATGAGAGTCAAGAAATGTGCCACTATGAGAGTCAATGAATGTGTTACTATGAGAGTCAAAGAATGTGTCACTATGATGGTCAAGAAATGTGCCACTATGAGAGTCAAGGTATGTGTTACTATGAGAGTCAAGGAATTGTTACTATGAGAGTCAAGGAATGTGCCACTATGAGAGTCAAGAAATGTGTCACTATGAGAGTCAAAGAATGTGTTACTATGAGAGTCAAAGAATGTGTCACTATAAGAGTCAAGAAATGTGCGACTATGCGAGTCAAGGAATGTGTTACTATGAGAGTCAAGGAATGTGTCACTATGAGAGCCAATGAATGTGTAACTTTGAGAATCAAGGAATGTGTCACTATGAGAGTCAATGAATGTGTGACTTTGAGAGTCAAGGAATGTGTTACTATGAGAGTCAAGAAATGTGTCACTATGAGAGTCAAAGAATGTGTCACTATAAGAGTCAAGAAATGTGCCACTATGCGAGTCAAGGAATGTGTTACTATGAGAGTCAAGGAATGTGTCACTATGAGAGCCAATGAATGTGTAACTTTGAGAATCAAGGAATGTGTCACTATGAGAGTCAATGAATGTGTAACTTTGAGAGTCAAGGAATGTGTTACTATGAGAGTCAAAGAATGTGTCACTATGAGAGTCAAGAAATGTGTCACTATGAGAGTCAAGGAATGTGTTACTATGAGAGTCAAAGAATGTGTCACTATGAGAGTCAAGAAATGTGCCACTATGAGAGTCAAGGAATGTGTTACTATGAGAGTCAAAGAATGTGTCACTATGAGAGTCAAGAAATGTGCCACTATGAGAGTCAAGAAATGTGCCACTATGAGAGTCAAGGAATGTGTTACTATGAGAGTCAAGGAATGTTTTTCTATGAGTATCAAGGAATGTGTCACTGTGAGCGTCAAGGAATGTGTAACTTTGAGAATCAAGAAATATGTCGCTATGAGTATCAACAAATTTGTCACTATGCGTATCAAGGAATGTGTCACTATGAGAGCCAATGAATGTGTAACTTTGAGAATCAAGGAATGTGTCACTATGATAGTCAATGAATGTATAACTTTGAGAATCAAGGAATGAGTCACTATGAGAGTCAATTAATATGTCACTATGATATGATCAGAAACTTTTTTTGTGTAATACTAAAATGTTTTTATTTCTCATCCAAACATATTTTTTAAAAAAACGATCTCCATATTGACACTATAGTTAGTACTTACAAAATAAAAGCATGTAGATTTTGGCAATACCATTCACAAAACCTTCTTAGCAAGGTGTCTACTCGTAACTCTCAAACACTATCCGTTGTTACACGTACACAATAGTTAAACTATTTCCCTAGAAAATTTGATCCCGTTAACTTTGTTTTTTCCGAAGACTACACGGGATAGTGCTACAAAACGCCATGTAATGCCATAGTGCTACACGACGCCATGTAATGCCATAGTGCTACAGGACGCCATGTAATGTCATAGTGCTACAGGACGCCATGTAATGCCATAGTGCTACAAAACGCCATGTAATGCCATAGTGCTACAGGACGCCATGTAATGATATATTGTGATACAGGTCGCCATGTAATGCCATAGTGCTACAGGACGCCATGTAATGATATATTGTGATACAGGACGCCATGTAATGCCATAGTGCTACAGGACGCCATGTAATGCCATAGTGCTACAGGACGCCATGTAATGCCATTGTGCTGCAGGACGCCATGTAATGCCATAGTGCTACAGGTTACCACTGGTACACCTAAGTGAAAAATAACGTTACGGTCGGAATTTCCCCAGAATTGTCCTTGAGGTTAGTTCGAAAGCCATATACCACCCCCCCCCCTCCTCACAAAACCATGGGTAGAAATGACACACTCGTAAACACAGCCTTTATAGCAGAAATACTGTTTAGATAGCACATGACCATCACACTGAAGATGAATAAAGCTCAGAATAGATATGTATAACATGGCACTAGCAGTGACAAAATCCATTCACCAGTGGTCGGGTCGTAGAGAGAAATAGACCAAAAAATGCTTCAACTCTGACCGGAATAATTTGACCATTCATTTTGTGACCCTGGTCATCCTTTTGATCATAGCAGCCCTCAACGTTTGAGCCATTTAGGAAAAATGAAGGGGAAAAACCGCACACTGCATTATACAAGAGTGAATGGGTGAAGAATAGTTAGTGATCTTTGGGTCAAGGGAATTGTACAAGGTCATGTCATGTCAAGGGGACTGTTCATGATCATCACAAGAGTCCATGACTCCTGCAGGTCTAAAGAAAAGAATAAACTACGGGACGTGATAATTAGATACCGAACAAAGACTTGTAACATATGTTGGTGACTCCATAACTATGGTACCATACATTCCGACGTCACATGTTGGTGACTCCATAACTATGGCACCATACATTCTACGTCACATGTTGGTGACTCCATAACTATGGTACCATACATTCCGACGTCACATGTTGGTGACTCCATAACTATGGCACCATACATTCCGACGTCACATGTTGGTGACTCCATAACTATGGTACCATACATTCCGACGTCACATTTTGGTGACTCCATAACTATGGCACCATACATTCCGACGTCACATGTTGGTGACTCCATAACTATGGTACCATACATTCCGACGTCACATGTTGGTGACTCCATAACTATGGTACCTTACATTCCGACGTCACATGTTGGTGACTCCATAACTATGGTACCATACATTCCGACGTCATATGTTGGTGACTCCATAACTATGGTACCATACATTCCGACGTCACATGTTGGTGACTCCATAACTATGGTACCATACATTCCGACGTCACATGTTGGTGACTCCATAACTATGGTACCATACATTCCGACGTCACATGTTGGTGACTCCATAACTATGGTACCATACATTCCGACGTCACATCTTGGTGACTCCATAACTATGGTACCATACATTCCGACGTCACATGTTGGTGACTCCATAACTATGGTACCATACATTCCGACGTCACATGTTGGTGACTCCATAACTATGGTACCATACATTCCGACGTCACATGTTGGTGACTCCATAACTATGGTACCATACATTCCGACGTCACATGTTGGTGACTCCATAACTATGGTACCATATTTCCCGACGTCACATGTTGGTGACTCCATAACTATGGTACCATATTTCCCGACGTATATTACACTGACATTTTACCTAAACCATTTACAACTGTCACCTGTTTCCAATCAAATATATCCAAGAATCTTGTCAGCCTTGTTTTAGATAGTATTACTGTTGTACTTGGAGACGTAAAACTTAATGACTTCGATCCCACTAGATTTACGGCCACGCACGGTGGGGAAATGGCGAATGGGCAGCAATAAGCCTCAGATAACAACAAGCTGCGTGGCTATATTAAAAGCTGTGAGGCAGTGAGGCTGGAAGGCTTGCTCTGGTGTATAGCAGTAAGCTTCAGATTACAGCGGCGTATTTTTAAGCTGTCGTTATATATTTCGAAAGTTTTAGTTTAAACATGTCTCTTGGATTAGACGCGATAAAACTCTATTGAAATCATTGCATGTGGCCCATTGTCTTATAGTCTTAGAGCTAGTAGAGAAAAATAAAATACAGATTTATACTCTTAGACATTGAGACGCACTCTGACCCCATTTTCAATTAGCATTTAAACGAGTAAATATAATCCTGCTTTGATCTTATTATTCTTTTGTGTTTACAAATTAATATTATCCTGCTATTACCTTATCAGAACACAAGTTAATATTATCCTGATATTACCTTATTAGAGCACAAATTAATATTATCCTGATATATCTTATATGTACACAAATTAATATTATCCTGCTATTATCTCATATGGACACGGTTATTACTTGACATTTCAAGCAGCTAGTGATATTCTAAATCATGTTAAGCACAGGACACACGAACATATAGTTTGTTTAACTGCTGCACCAAACCCTTCAGGTATGTAAAAACTGTTTCGATCACCTGATTCGCTGAGAACACAACTGTGTACCGTTACATACGATTACATGGGTAAGGGGTTATTATATCTTACTCTTTAGATCCAATGTCAAGACAACTTGTTTACATCGATTTTTAAATTATCAGAAACACATTTGTTTAAAACCTATGATCTAATGATGTGCCCCCATTACCTTCCCGACACACCTGTTTAAAACCTCTGATCTAATGATGTGCCCCCATTACCTTCCCGACACACCTGATTAAAACCTCTAATCTAATGATGTGCCCCCATTACCTTCCCGACACACCTGTTTAAAACCTCTGATCTAATGATATGCCCCCATTACCTTCCCGACACACCTGTTTAAAACCTCTAATCTAATGATGTGCCCCCATTACCTTCCCAACACACCTGATTAAAACCTCTAATCTAATGATGTGCCTCCATTACCTTCCCGACACACCTGTTTAAAACCTCTGATCTAATGATGTGCCTCCATTACCTTCCCGACACACCTAATTAAAACCTCTAATCTAATGATGTGCCTCCATTACCTTCCCAACACACCTGATTAAAACCTCTGATCTAATGATGTGCCCCATTACTTTCCCGACACACCTGTTTAAAACCTCTGATCTAATGATGTGCCCCATTACCTTCCCGACACACCTGTTTAAAACCTCTGATCTAATGATGTGCCCCCATTACCTTCCCGACATACCTGTTTAAAACCTCTGATCTAATGATGTGCCCCCATTACCTTCCCGACACACCTGTTTAAAACCTATGATCTAATGATATGCCCCCATTACCTTCCCGACACACCTGATTAAAACCTCTAATCTAATGATGTGTCTCCACCCATTACCTTCCCACAAACCTGTTTAAAACCTCTGATCTAATGATGTGCCTCCATTACCTTCCCGACACACCTGATTAAAACCTCTAATCTAATGATATGCCCCCATTACCTTCCCGACACACCTGATTAAAACCTCTAATCTAATGATGTGTCTCCACCCATTACCTTCCCGACACACCTGTTTAAAACCTCTGATCTAATGATGTGCCTCCATTACCTTCCCGACACACCTGTTTAAAACCTCTAATCTAATTATATGTCCCCATTACCTTCCCGACACACCTGATTAAAACCTCTAATCTAATGATGTGTCTCCACCCATTACCTTCCCGACACACCTGTTTAAAACCTCTAATCTAATGATATGCCCCCATTACCTTCCCGACAAACCTGTTTAAAACCTCTAATCTAATGATGTGCCTCCATTGCTTTTCCGACACACCTGTGTAAAACCTCTGATCTAATGATGTGCCTCCATTGCTTTTACGACACACCTGTGTAAAACCTCTGATCTAATGTAATGCTTCCATTAACCAACCTTTCAAAACACATCTCCCGCCCCGATCCAAAGATTTACTGTTAGGGGAAGGCGCAACTTCCACCATGGCATAGTATTTTGACAGCGCCACCATGGCCTAGTATTTTGACAGCGCCACGATGGCCGTGTAAATAACATCTAGAAGCACGGGTTTTATTGTCTGCTGTTATTGCAGCTGTAATTTGTGAGATGACATTTCCGAAACAGTTGGGCCAGCCTGGAGTAGAACTTGACATGGAAGGGCAGGTATCAAGGGTTGGCTATTATGGGTTGGGGATCTAACTGTGATGGGTTGGGGATCTAACTGTGATGGTTTGGAGATCTAACTGTGATGGGTTGGGAATCTAACTGTGATGGGTTGGGGATCTAACTGTGATGGGTTGGGGATCTAACTGTGATGGGTTGGGGATCTAACTGTGATGTGTTGGGGATCTAACTGTGATGAGTTGGGGATCTAACTGTGATGGGTTCGGGATCTAACTGTGATGGGTTGGAGATCTAACTGTGATGAGTTGGGGGAGATCTAACTGTGATGAGTTGGGGATCTAACTGTGATGGGTTGGGGACCTAACTAATGGGTTGGGATCTAACTGTGATGGGTTGGAGATATAACTGTGATGAGTTGGGGATCTTACTGTGATGGGTTGGGGATCAAACTGTGATGGGTTGGGGATCAAACTGTTATGGGTTGGAGATCTAACTGTGATGAGTTGGCGATCTAACTGTGATGGGTTGGAGATCTAACTGTGATGGGTTGGGGATCTAACTGTGATGGGTTGGGGATCTAACTGTGATGGGTTGGAGATCTAACTGTGATGAGTTGGGGATCTAACTGTGATGGGTTGGGGATCTAACTGTGATGAGTTGGGGATCTAACTGTGATGGGTTGGGGATCTAACTGTGATGGGTTGGGGATTAACTGTGATGGGTTGGAGATCTAACTGTGATGAGTTGGGGATCTAACTGTGATGGGTTGGGGATGTAACTGTGATGAGTTGGGATCTAACTGTGAGTTGGTGATCTAGCTGTGATGGGGTGGGGATCTAACTGTGATGGGTTGGGGATCTAACTGTGATGGGTTGGGGATCTAACTGTGATGGGTTGGGGATCTAACTGTGAGGGGTGGGGGATTAACTGTGATGGGTTGGAGATCTAACTGTGATGAGTTGGGGATCTAACTGTGATGGGTTGGGGATGTAACTGTGATGAGTTGGGATCTAACTGTGATGGGTTGGAGATCTAACTGTGATGAGTTTGGGATCTGTGATGGGTTGGGGATCTAACTGTGATGGGTTGGGGATCAAACTGTGATGGGTTGGAGATCTAACTGTGATGAGTTGGCGATCTAACTGTGATGGGTTGGAGATCTAACTGTGATGGGTTAGAAATCTAACGGTGATGGGTTGGAGATCTAACTGTGATGAGTTGGGGATCTGTGATGGGTTGGGGATCTAACTGTGATGGGTTGGGGATCTAACTGTGATGGGTTGGAAATCTAACTGTGATGTGTTGGGGATCTAACTGTGATGGGTGGGGGGATCTAACTGTGATGTGTTGAGGATCGAAATGTGATGTGTTGGAGATCTAACTGTGATTGGTTGGGGATCTAACTGTGATGTGTTGGGGATCTAACTCTGATGGGTTGGGGATCTAACTGTAATATGTTGGGGATCTAACTGTAATATGTTGGGGATCTAAGTATGATGGGTTGGAGATCTAACTGTGATGGGTTGGAGATCTAACTGTGATGGGTTGGAGATCTAACTGATGTGTTTGGGGATCTTACTGTGATGGGTTGGGGATCTAACTGTGATGGGTTGGGGATTTAACTGTAATGTGTTAAGGATTTAACTGTAATGTGTTGGGGATCTAACTGTAATCTGTTGGAGATCTAACTGTGATATGTTGGGGATCTAACTGTGATGGGTTGGGGATCTAACTGTGATGTGTTGAGGATCTAACTGTGATGGGTTGGGGATCTAAGTATGATGGGTTGGAGATGTAACTGTGATGGGTTGGGGATCTAACTGTGATGGGTTGGAGATCTAACTGTGATGTGTTGGGGATCTAACTGTGATGTGTTGGAGATCTAACTGTGATGGGTTGGGGATCTAACTGTAATGTGTTGGGGATCTAACTGTGCTGGTTTGGGGATGTAACTGTGATGGGTTGGGGATATAACTGTGATGGGTTGGGGATCTAACTGTGATGGGTTGGTGATCTAACTGTGATGTTTTGGGGATCTAACTGTGATGGGTTGGATATCTAACTGTGATGGTGTCACAAATGACTCGGGCGGGGGTACAGGACAGAGCTCCATTGTGTTTAAGATAACTTATAGGATGGACGGGAACTGCTGTTATTTTAGAGAAGGCATTGTTAGATTAGGGGGTGAAGTCAAGGCTACTAGACTCTCACAACTTTAGATAGAGGGGATGGTTTCTTTAGATAATATTATGTTTCAGGCCTCCGAGACTACACATGGTAATTTTGGGGTTAATGTCGGGAATTCTAATTGACCGGAAATAAGGGGGCAGGGTTGTGTTTAAAGATAGCATTCCTGAACCACCTATGGGGGTAGAGAATCACGTATAAGAGAGAGCTTTCAAGGAGTTATTTGAGGAAGATAGAGAAGAACTACGGATGAGTTGAGGAAGAGGCAACAGGGTTACGACGTAGTTTAGGAAGAGAGAGAAAAGAGCTACGATAGAATTGAGCAGTTGTTAGGGAATAGTTGCTAGAGATCAGGAGACGACAGATGATTAGAAGAACTTATATCTTAGAAATAAACACACTTTCATTATCGTTGGACACCTGGAGTTTGAGTTGTTGATTTCCGTTCAAGTCTACGTTGTGCTTTTGTTTGTCTCAACGCCTAGACACCCACCATATAAATCACAGAGATGAGCGGTCCTGTACTGACCACTACTTAGTCAACACAGTTTGTGGTAAGTCAGGACAGAGCCCTCCTCTTTAACAACCGTTCTGTGACAGATGGGTTGGAGATCTAACTGTGATGGGTTGGGGATCTAACTGTGATGGGTTGGAGATCTAACTGTGATGGGTTGGAGATCTAACTGTGATGGGTTGGAGATCTAACTGTGATGGGTTGGGGATCTAACTGTAATGTGTTGGGGATCTAACTGTGTTCGGTTGGGGATGTAACTGTGATGGGTTGGGGATATAACTGTGATGGGTTGGGGATCTAACTGTGATGGGATCTGGAGGCTACCTGTGATGGGTTGGGGACCTAACTGTTATGGGTTGGGGATCTAATTTTGATGTTTTGGGGATCTAACTATAAAGGGTTTGGGATCTGACTGTCGATGAAGTGTCAGGAACCATCTACCATAAGATACTAATGTTAGACGATAAAAAGTTATAGAGAAAGCGGTACAAATAAGTTAATCCTAATGTTCTCTGTTCAAAGGAAAACGTGGAGTTTTTTTTACTGCAAATGTCACATTTTCTTTCCATTTACTCGACATTACGAACTCTTGTTAAGCTGTGCCCACCAGATTTGACCGCACAATTATTCGTCTTCTCATTACTTCAATTAAAGATCAACAATGTTTTATTTCACAACACTTAACAACCTCAAAAACTCAGTTGTTCCTATTATAAATACTTTATAAGATTTTTTAATTATTTATATTTATATTAATATTTTACTGACCCACCCCCTTTACACACTGCAGATTTATTTCACCGACTATTTCAGAAACAACAAAAGGAAATATTATGCACCAAACGCACTTGCGATATTTTGTTATGGTAATCTCATTTAGCGCAATTATAGAGAATTTTATTTTGTGCAATCAGTGTCATCAAAGTTCCTCTATCTTCCCCTTGAAATACAGGAAAAACAGATTTTGGGGGTTTGGATGTGTGATTGTAATTTGTGATTGCAAGACAACACAGATGTTTAAAAACACAGGGGTTGTTTTTTTTTCGTAAGTTTTGTACTCACTTGGAGATCTTGTCCCTGTTGTACCGTCTCCGTTGAGTGGGAAGCTGGTGCACTCTTCCATGCTGAACAATCCTTGACCGCGGCCGGTCAACACCGTATCAGGCAGTGTATTGTCCACAAGATACTCCTGTCGCACAGAGCACTGACTTGCTCTATCGAATTCATCACTGGGCTGTATGGTCACCGTATAATCGAACGCCCCCTTTTGCCGGTCACCCACTCTGGTACAGGAAAGGCCTCCGCCCATGCTGACGCAGCGATCTGTCTTCTCGGATAACTTATTTATCCTCAGCAAAAAACTGGAAGCACGAGCGTCGATTCAGTTCAAGATGTCATGGGCGGAGATGACGCGTTTGTGTGGTGGTGAATGCAGGCACACGTGTTCAAATCGCAGATCTCCGCCGATGGACGAGACAGGCGTGAATGAAGGACGACACGAGCTGCCATGATGGGTCTCCGCTGCTAAAATCATCTTGAATATCCACAAATTGCAATGCCCGTCTGTCCCAGGCCTTGTTTAGTGGCGAAATTGTTTCCGTGAAAAGGAGGTTTACATAATCCCACCAGCACAAAAAATGTCGACAATGCTTGTTTAGCAGCTCACACGAATTGGTTGTCAGGGATCGAACCGGTTATCAGGGAACGAAATCGGTTGTCGGGGAACGATTCTGCAGATAAATCAAATTAAATCAATAAAATCATTTTTCAATAGAGAGGCACACAAAAAAAGTTAAGTGCATTCATTTTAAAACTAAGAAAAATAAAGAATTATTTTAAATCACAAAGTATTCCAAAAACATTGAGTAAGTTGTGATGCTGAATACTGTATATCCTTAATTAGTATTTACAAGAATAAGCCTTCAATGTCCTTTTAAATAATAGATGTAAGTGCTTGTTGCATTTCATGATATCATGTGATCAACCAGGATATCGAAACAGTTTTATCGAGCTATGTCTTAGACCTGCACATAAGCCCAAAGAACTTCAGCCAACTACTTTTCAGTGGTGGAGAGAGACCACAGACATGTCAATGGGTACATTTCAACTGGCTGGCTTCAAACTAAGCCAGCGTCATCACCTGCAAAGATACGCTTGTATTAAACGTGTTGCCATGATATCACAACGTTATAGATCACAGGAAGAAGTCATACAGATTGGTTCATGTTTAAGTAAGCAGCCACTGTCATTTTGCACACACCAAGGATCACATTCACTATAGCGGAACTATGAATTGAATTAATGAATTGAATATTTATATAGCGCTTGTATCCATGCACACTAGCAATATATCAAGAAAATTGCAATGATCATCTCACGGCCCCTTGCAGTGATGCCACGTGACGTCACGCTAACTTGATCGAACTTTACAGCTGCCATCTGAATTATAAGAATTATGCACTGCTTAAAGTTTCCAACAGAGGTTACCACTGAAGTCATTCTAACATATTCGCTGGACCCAGGAACTCAACACAACACGCCTATTTGTAATTGGACCCGTCCAATATGAGAAATGATTCGTATAGCTTAGTCACGAAGTGCCATGCACGCCAGACGTGAAGTTGTAGAGAAAATACAGTCATCAGTCATTGGCTTTCATTATGACGAATGTCTTTTAGGCACCGTAATGTTATGATTGAACAATGTCCAGCCTGAGTTCAAACTACAAAACATAATGATATCAAAAATGGATTTTCAATTCTCATTTATAGTAAGATAAAAACAAACAAAACTGGTTTTTTAACCGGGAATAACCGTGACTGAACTAAATGCTTGACTGAACAAAGAAGTAAAATTTGAAAACATTCTGGTTTCATTATGATCTGAGAACAAGGGAAATAGGGGAACATTTCCCAAATAAGCATGAGTATTTACAAAGAAATTCTTTCCATTAATTGAAATATTTAACCCAGGCATGAGGTCGTTACTTTGTTCCCAGAATGTTTCGTTGATAATGTATCCGAAGTGTGCCGAAGATTTACGACTTTTCGACGAAAAATGACATGTCTTCTTTTAAACACATTTTTGTGTATGTACACTTTAAAATTTATCAGGAGAGCAACTGGCCCCAGAAATATAAGAACAGCTCTGAAGCCATTGCACACCGTCCTGAAAACGCTGGTGTCCCTCGAAACACACTTGACACACACCAATACAGGATATGAGGCAGTGTATCCACGATGGCCTGTTAACAGTGAACGGCACTTGTTGACAATCCCGATCACAGGAATAACGAAAGTGATTTAAGAACACTGCTGGGATAGAGACCGTGGCCCGTGCTGGTGTTTCTAGCTGTGCCAGTGTGACTCACCCAGACTTCAATAAAGGCACTTCAAGTTTTGTCGCTCGTGCCAAGAGTGGAAGGCCGTGGATTCATTTCAAGCCTTCACATTGGAATCAAGTGGTCCCTCGAACTAAACATTGATTGGTGGATGTCAGTGGCTTAGGCATCCTTTAAAAAAAAGGGTGGCCACCCACAGGCCGCGGCCCACCTCGGTATATTGTGGCCCGCTAAATGTACAACAAAATAACTTATATCTTCATTCAAGTAGCGGTTAGTTTCATTCTTGCCATTCATAAACGCAAGTCAAATCTGCACATGACTAAAGGTGTGACACTAAGCACAACTTCTATCAACCGGCATCTCTTTGACTGCTCTGCTGGGGGTTTTTGTAAACTAGCTCCAAAAAAAGTAAGAAAATTATAAGAAGGAAAAGTTATATTTATATTATTATTATTATTTTTGTTTAAAAAGTACAATGATAAAATATTTTAATTTTTTTGACAGATGTCATAGGTTAGATTAGTAGTTAACAAAATACCAGTTGTTATAATCACAATTGTATTGTAATGATTGCGTGGGTTGAGGGAATTTGAGATTACACCAATGAATGCAGGCCACACCATGCATAAATGGAAATAGATTGGTTTAAAGTGATTCAGCGTTGTTGCTAGATTCCATGGCACATGAAATAAATCTACCACAGACAACTGTACAACTCTTTTTGCTATGTTATCGAAAGGTAGTCGCAAAAGATTTGAACCTTGTTCCATACCAAATGACCTATCACTGTCATTACATTTTATCTGTTGTAATACCGACAAACATTGCCGTATGTCCTTTCTTGCGCCCTGGGCACTTTAGCTGTCTAGTCAAGTCTATGTATTCCAACATATGAATAGACGTGTGGTCTTCCGGAAGATGGACTTCTTTAATGAATAAATCCTGATCGATTTCTCGTGTGCCTTGTGTATCCCGTAAATCAAACAGTTTCCTTTAATGCAGTGCTTCTCAACCTTCCTACTGCCGCGACCCTTTAAGAGAGTTCCTTATGGTGGGGCGACCCCCAACGACAAAATTATGTTCGTTGCTACTTCATAACTGTAAACTGTATGTGTTTCCGATGGTCTTGTTCGATCCCCAAAGGTTCAGAACCGCCGATTTAATGAGTGGTGTATTTGTTAGTTTTATAGCACAATATCTGAAGCATTTCGATTTCAATTAATAAAAGCAATAATATCTTGACCTGATTCAGATCATTTATGTGTTAAGTTCAACTAACCGTTTCATTTGACATCAGCTATCGCTGAATCACATGGTGGGATAGTAGTGGGATACTAGTGGGATAGTGGGTCGGTGGAACCGTCTATGTCTGCTAAATTGTCAAACTATGTTACAGCAAGATGGTTTTGCCGAGTCAACAAGACGCCATGTGGGTCACCTGGCCGTGTTTGGACCGGCCCCATTGGGTCAATATCCGGACATGTTGCTCTATTTCATCAGCTCTGACACTGTTCATCTTCTATTCCCCCCCCCCTTCAGGGAGAGACCGGATAAATGGCTGTCCCGTCAACAGTGACCGTGGTTCATGTTGTTTACTCCGCTAACTGGCTCTAAACACTGTGGGCACATATGTTCTGTCGGGTTGTGTTGAGTACAACCTCTCTGTGTAGAGTCAGTGCAGAAGAAAAATGAGTTTTACAATTGAATATCAAACCATCGAGATTTTAGGTCGACTGTTTTCGATTAGATTCACTACCTTTCCCTCGACCATAAATATATAGATAGATAGATGACAATAAAATGTAACTCTGACTAGAACTTCAGTAGCCAACAACAGTTTAGTGAAAGAAATGTTCATCATTGATAGAATTTTATAATTTAGTAGTCTGCAGCCCTGACATGGGAAAGCCTGGCTAGGCCGCTGGCTGACCTACATAGCGTACAATGACGAAGTGATGAACGCGCCGAGTATCACGCAACAGCAGCTAGATTGTTTGATGTTAGATATTAAAGCGATGTTGAAAAAAGCCCATGCAGTGGCCAGCTTTTAACATGGTGTTACGTAGATCTATTCTCTTCATGACTTTCCCTACGGCAGCTGTTGTCAAGGTGTTCAAAGACTGGCTCCTCGGGCAACTCTTTCATTTAAATGTCAGTAGAACTAGATCTATCAAGAGCTTTCTTGTCTTCCCTCTCTGTTACAAACATCGTATCTTGAAAAGGACAGAAAATGAAGGTCAAAATACCACTCTGATCAACCGAAAGTTTTATCTACAATACTAGACTATTTGGGACAAGAAAGGACATCGGAAATCTATGCTATTCTAACGCTCTCCAGCGTCTAGACTATTTAGGACGAGAAAGTGCGTCGGAAACCTATGCTATTCTAACGATCTCCTGCGACTAGACTATTCAGGACAAGAGAGGACGACGGAAATCTGTGCTATTCTTACGCTCTCCAGCGACTAGACTATTTGGGACAAGAAATGGCGTCGGAAATGCTTTAATTTAAAACATTGTTACTAATAAATGTAGACACCTAGGTCCTGAGTCCTAGGTGGGAAAGAGAACGCTACGCCTTTAGACACATAGGTCCTGAGTCCTAGGTGGGAAAGAGAACGCTACGCCTTTAGAGACATAGGTCCTGAGTCCTAGGTGGGAAAGAGAACGCTACGCCTTTAGACACATAGGTCCTGAGTCCTAGGTGGGAAAGAGAACGCTACGCCTTTAGACACATAGGTCCTGAGTCCTAGGTGGGAAAGAGAACGCTACGCCTTTGGACACATAGGTCCTGAGTCCTAGGTGGGAAAGAGAACGCTAGCCTTTAGACACATAGGTCCTGATTCCTAGGTGGGAAAGAGAAGTCTAGCCTTTAGACACATAGGTCCTGATTCCTAGGTGGGAAAGAGAACACTACGCCTTTAGATACCTGGGTCCTGAGTCCTCGGTGGGAAAGAGAACGCTACGCCTTTAGACACATAGGTCCTGAGTCCTAGGTGGGAAAGAGAATGCTACGAGTTTAGACACATAGGTCCTGAGTCCAAGGTGGGAAAGAGAACGCTAGCCTTTAGACACATAGGTCCTGAGTCCTGGGTGGGAAAGAGAACGCTACGCCTTTAGACACATAGGTCCTGAGTCCTACGTGGGAAAGAGAACGCTGCGCCTTTAGACACATAGGTCCTGAGTCCTACGTGGGAAAGAGAACGCTAGCCTTTAGACACATAGGTCCTGAGTCCTCGGTGGGAAAGAGAACGCTAGCCTTTAGACACATAGGTCCTGAGTCCTCGGTGGGAAAGAGAACGCTAGCCGTTAGACACATAGGTCCTGAGTCCTACGGGGGAAAGAGAACGCTAGCCTTTAGACACATAGGTCCTGGGTCCTCGGTGGGAAAGAGAACGCTAGCCTTTAGACACATAGGTCCTGAGTCCTCGGTGGGAAAGAGAACGCTAGCCTTTAGACACATAGGTCCTGAGTCCTACGTGGGAAAGAGAACGCTACGCCTTTAGACACACATTTCCTGAGTCCTCGGTGGGAAAGAGAATGCTACGCCTTTAGACACATAGGTCCTGAGTCATAGGTGGGAAAGAGAACGCTACGCCTTTAGACACATAGGTCCTGAGTCCACGGTGGGAAAGAGAACGCTACACCTTTAGACACATAGGTCCTGAGTCCTCGGTGGGAAAGAGAACGCTACGCCTTTAGACACATAGGTCCTGAGTCCTAGTTGGGAAAGAGAATGCTACGCCTTTAGACACATAGGTCCTGAGTCCTAGGTGGGAAAGAGAATGCTACGCCTTTAGACACATAGGTCCTGAGTCCTAGGTGGGAAAGAGAACGCTACGCCTTTAGAGACATAGGTCCTGAGTCCTAGGTGGGAAAGAGAACGCTACGCCTTTAGACACATAGGTCCTGAGTCCTAGGTGGGAAAGAGAACGCTAGCCTTTAGACACATAGGTCCTGAGTCCTAGGTGGGAAAGAGAACGCTACGCCTTTAGACACATAGGTCCTGAGTCCTAGGTGGAAAAGAGAATGCTACGCCTTTAGACACATAGGTTCTGAGTCCTCGGTGGGAAAGAGAACGCTACGCCTTTAGACACATAGGTCCTGAGACCTAGGTGGGAAAGAGAACGCTAGCCTTTAGACACATAGGTCCTGAGTCCTCGGTAGGAAAGAGAACGCTAGCCTTTAGACACATAGGTCCTGAGTCCTCGGTGGGAAAGAGAACGCTACACCTTTAGACACATAGGTCCTGAGTCCTGGGTGGGAAGGAGAATGCTACGCTTTTAGACACATATGTCCTGAGTCCTCGGTGGTAAAGAGAACGCTACGCCTTTAGACACATAGGTCCTGAGTCCTAGGTGGGAAAGAGAACGCTACGCCTTTAGACACATAGGTCCTGAGTCCTCGGTGGGAAAGAGAACGCTACGCCTTTAGACACATAGGTCCTGAGTCCTAGGTGGGAAAGAGAACGCTACGCCTTTAGACACATAGGTCCTGAGTCCTAGGTGGGAAAGAGAACGCTACGCCTTTAGACACATAGGTCCTGAGTCCTAGGTGGGAAAGAGAACGCTACGCCTTTAGACACATAGGCCCTGAATCCTCGGGAAAGAGAACACTACGCCTTTAGACACATAGGCCCTGAATCCTCCGTGGGAAAGAGAACGTTACGCCTTTAGACACATAGGTCCTGAGTCCTAGGTGGACAACAGATCCTTTAAAGGCAAGCACTACAGAGTGCACACCAAATATCGGTCCTTAAAACAATGCCATCTCCGTTTTTTTGTTGTTTTTTTTGGTTGCAAAATCCTATTATTTTTACAAATATTATTATCATTCTTTAGTTTGGGGCAATGTCAATTTATCAGGCTGATGCTGAAGACTCCAGACCAATAGACATTATGAAGACATTGTTTTAATGATTACGACATTTGGTGCCGAGGACTCCATAGCCCCAGGCAGACGTTCAGAATTAAAATGCAAATGTTCACACGTTGAAAATCCTGAAGGCTAATTTCCCCTAAAATGATAACGAAAGCAATTGAACAAAAAAAACACTTATTTGTTACAGAACGTACTTTCAAAGATTTGATAATTGGCGAGTTTATTGTGCAAGAATCTAGTCAGGGGAGAAATGAAGAATTCCAATTAATTGAGTTGTAAATACGTGGAAATAAAGAGATGAAAATGACTGTACAAACACACACTGAAAATCAAAGATGAATTCAAAACACGATCCATGTCTACATTAAATAAGTGTTCATTTCAAGGCAAGTTTCCGGTTAAAAGCAGATGTTTTCACATTAACCTAAGTTATTTATATTATTTGTGTCCCTTGTTTATACATTGCTATCTTGGTCTAATTGACGTTAATATTTTCATTGACGATGAAGGTCTACATGAATTTTTTTTTAAACGCAAAGCAAGTGAGTTTCCTGCCCTATTTTCTGCCCGTCAAGGAAACAAATGTATATGTTTAATTTCACTTCCGGTGTCTGTTAATCTCCAGGAGTTATCTGCCTTCTTTTTTTAATATCAAAAAAGGCTTAGATTATTTAATAATAAACATATCAACATCTGCTTACCTAACAAACTCAAAGTAGTTGATTACAACGATAGCAACATCTGCTTACATAAAAAACTCATAGTATTTGATAAGAACGATACCAGCGTCTGCTTACATAAAAAACTCATAGTATTTGATAAGAACGATACCAGCGTCTGCTTACATAACAAACTCATAGTATGTGATGGCGATACCAGCCTCTGCTTACATTACAAATTTATAGTATGTGATAACAACTATACCAGGATCTGCTTACATAACAGATTCATAGTATGTGATAATACCGATACCAGCATGATCTACATAGCAAACTACATTTGATGAACAACGCAAGTGTTGGATATATTGCAACAATGACACTGCCAGTGGCGTAAGTGAGAGAAGAGGATGGCCTGAAAACATGTTGGGAGTTTCTAGCAACCTCGACTATCCTTCCTTCCACTCTCTCTTTCTCTCTCAATCTCTCTTTCTCTCTGTTTGTATTCCCCCCTCTCTCTTCCTATTTATCCCTATCTCTTTGCGTGTGTCTTTCTCTCCCTCTCCCCTCTCACTCTCTCGCTCTTTCTCTCATTCTTTGTCTATCTTTCTCTCTCTCTCTCTCTCTCTCTCTATCTCTATCTCTCTCTCTCTCTCTCTCTCTCTCTCTCTCTCTCTCTCTCTCTCTCTCTCTCTCTCTTCTTGCTGTCTCTTTCTCTCTCTGTTGT
>CAXITT010000335.1:24999-59454 GCA_964033795.1 Lymnaea stagnalis
ATATATATGTAACAGAATATAGCTACTAAAAATACTTTTTTAAAGCTAATGTTGCTTTTAAAAAAATTTGAATGGATAGTAAGTTTAAAAAAAATATTTTATTTCAATAGCTATCAAAAATAATGTTTTCAATAAATGAAGAGAATTGTTCTTGCAGTGCTTTCCCTACTCATGTATTTCTTGGGTACTTTTTGCTATTCTTTTTTAATATTCTTTTTTTAAGTTTTGAAAGTGAATAACTTTATAATTAAAAAATATAATATGCAAATATTTCAAACGATTTTGTTTATGTGACACATTATTCTTTGAACTTAAAATCTGGTTTAGTTTAAAAGTTTTAAATTTTTTCTTTTAATTTCTTTTTTTTAAAAATAAAATATTTGGATATAGATGTCTGCCTTGATTTTTTAATGTGCCTTTTTTTTTTCTTCTATTTCACAATCCATCTATAGATTTAGCAACATTACTTCCTACAAATTATTGCTTTTCTCTATTTCAAGATTTATTGCTAACTTATATCCTGTTAATACAATTTTTTTCAAACAAATCAGTAAAACACATGCATAGTACGAGTGTTTAAGCCAGATAAACATAACGGTACAAACTTTTCAGTGTTAATACCTGAACCAAACAACTTGTACTGAATGTAGGTCCACACACTGGTCAGGCTGTCCACTGAGATTGTCAGGGACTTGTTGATCTTGACCCCTACATCAAACAGGATGTGATCTTGAAGGTTCTCGCCCACTGGTAGGTCAGCCACGACAGGTATCTTGATTATGAAATATGTAACCAAGGAACGAAATAAATACACAACTCAACCAGTAGATCTATTTAATTGTCAATGTCTATAATGTAAAAAAATAAATTTTTCAGCAATTATTAATCTACTTTTTTTTCCCAGATTGAAATTTTACCTTCAAGTCCTCCAGCTGTTTCTTGGGCCCTATTCCAGACAGCATGAGAATGTGAGGAGACCCAATGGCACCAGCAGATAAAATAACCTCCTTCTGGGCATTTATGACATATTTTCTTCCATTTCTGATGACCTGAACACCTGTAGCTCGGTGGTTCTCAATGACGACCTTCAATTTAAAATTAGTTGTCACATAAAATAATCTACATAAGATCTCTTGTAACTTATTTATGTTCTTAAAGTTTTTGCTTAATTTAAGTTTAATAAATTTTTCAGATACGTTGTCCAGCATACTGAACCCGATATACCTGTAAACATAGCGTAAAATCAAAGCCTTGCTTACAGTAAAAATGTTAATGAAAATCATTTCAGATGTGTAATAATTTTTTTAAACATTTTTTTAAAATGAATTGCTTATAAAAATTTTAAGTTAATATATTTTTTTGAAGCATGATTTCTGTTTAAAATTTAGTGTTTATTTGAAACACAAATCATACTCGTGAGTGTTTGAGTTAAATTTTGCAAAATAAATATAATTTTGTAGAACTTTATCAGGCATCTTAGTTACATCTGAATGTAGTGCTATTTTACCTTAGTCACATGAGAATTTATTGCTAATTTACCTTAGCATGTAATGAGAATGTATTGTTAATTTACATTAGTCACATGAGAATGTATTGTTAATTTACATTAGTCACATCAGAATGTATTGTTAATTTACATTAGTCACATGAGAATGTATTGTTAATTTACATTAGTCACATGAGAATGTATTGTTAATTTACCTTAGTCACATGAGAATGTATTGTTAATTTACCTTAGTCACATAAGAATGTATTGTTAATTTACCTTAGTCACATAAGAATGTATTGCTATTTACATTAGTCACATAAGAATGTATTGCTATTTACATTAGTCACATAAGAATGTATTGCTATTTACATTAGTCACATAAGAATTTATTGCCAAATTACCTTAGTCACATGAGAATGTATTGCTACATGCAAATTTGGCCTGTCCAGCACTGGGTGTATAAATGCTTGACTAGTTGACCATCGCTGATCATTCTTATAGTTAACTTGTGAATGGAAGATTCCTAAGGCATAATAAAATATTACACTATTTAAAGCAAGTTTTAAAAAAAGCAAGAACTTATTTTCTAAACGGTACAACCCTTGCAACAATGTTTTTCAACTCCTAAAAATGGTCTCAGAAATCCAACAAGTCTTATACTATAAAATTAAAATTAAATATAAATTGTACTCTGGGTGGCAGAGCGGTCCTAACTGGAGTTCAATCCCCAGCAAAAGCCTAGGCAAGCAAAACAACACCAGCACCCCAGGGTGGATGCGACTCGTAAGCCTTGGATGGCAACTCAGAATACTCAGATCTAAGATAAGCCTTCATGAGGCAAAATCTGAAATCAACAGTGATAGACCATCATTTGGCTCAGTCAAAAATTTGTTAAGCCCGGTTAAAAGATTCGAAGTGTCTACACGTCCGGCGCGCCGGACGTGTAGCGCCGGACGTGTAGTGCGCAAGATACACGTCCGGCGACTTGTCACGTGACCGCCGGACATGGCCGGACGGCTAGTAGTTTTTATAATTCCAAACGAAGTACGATTTAGTACATCTTGTCTGGTCCTGTGGTAGAGTGGTTGCTTGACGATAGGAATGTTTGAGGATCTATACCGGGGATAGGGTCGTTTTTTTTCTTCCCATATTAAAATATTTTGTATATATTTATATTATCATGTTCCTCAGCAACAGTAGTTTCATGAGAAGTTTTTTAAATATTTTGTAGCAATTGAAATAATTTAAAATGAAATCTTTAACTTTTATTGGTTGCCACACTGGCCCCTAATTTATTTTATGGATTACTGGTACACAAAAAATAACAAACTAAACAAAAATGTTTACAAGCCACTTTCACTTAAGTTTCTTTTTCTATTATTTGCATTCAAGATACTCAGTACATTACTTGGTAGAGAAATAGATTTTAAAATTAACAATAGTTTTGAATTATTCGCAGTCACGCGATAAGGCTGACCGACACGATATCTCTCGCCACTTTGTTACGGCAGTCATGTGACTTGGTCGCCGGACACATAGTGCGGGAGATAGACGTCCGGCGCGCCGGACGTGTAGACACTGCCTAAAAGATTCCTAAAAATGTATAGACTATATAGTAGCCACTTCGATGTGATCCGGGAATCGCCGAAAACCGGGTATCGTGATTTCGTTATCAAAATGGCGACATCCACTTTTTAATTTACCGAGACCCTTGTTTACGATTTTTTTGTT
The DNA here is from genome assembly GCA_964033795.1 of Lymnaea stagnalis. Lineage (NCBI taxonomy): Eukaryota > Metazoa > Mollusca > Gastropoda > Lymnaeidae > Lymnaea > Lymnaea stagnalis. The sequence goes on from CAXITT010000335.1 coordinate 28,220, forward strand.
AATTATAGCCCAGCAAGAACATTCTATTTCCGCCCACAACTTTGAGTAGACATGTTTTATGATTAGACACATGTTCTAAAAAATATTTGAGGTCTTAACTTTGAAAATTGAAGGTAAAATAATGCTTTTTTTACTCATTCATATTTTTTTTTCTGGAAAGGGTGTCTTTCTTAAATAAAAAGACGACGGGAGATAATAGCATAAATTACAACATATCAAAAATTCAAGAGGTTAGCACCCAGTTCAATGGTCTAAAAATGCCCATCAAATTTTTGTCACAAGTGTCCCAAAATGACCTATTATCGATAACGATTTTTAATAATAAAAAAAAAGTAAATAACTTGATTTACAATGGAAATCCAGCTTATTACTCCAAAATAACTCATTCAAAAACAAAAACAAATAATTTAATAACAGATACCTATCTAAACAACATAAATATATTTTTTAAACTTGTTTTGATGCTTTTATTGAAGGGTATTGACTTGGGTAGTGGGTTAAACTGAATTATTATTAGCCTCTTCTTTATTATAATTAATATATTAAATATAAAAGTTTAATATATATACAGGCCTAGAAAAGTATAGTATTTTAAGTATAGGCCTAGCTCCTGCCCAACTCATTATTTCTGTGACACATTATTTGTTATTTGTAATGATATTTTAATGAATATTATGATTCTTAATGAATAGATTAAGCAAAAATGTAAACAAAAAAATAGTCACTTACCTTTCATATTGAATATCCTATATTTAATCACACATCACAATATTTCACAAGAGAATTATTACATAATCCTTGTATTCTCAAAGAAAAAACACACTTTCTGCCACAATAGTCCAAGAATTACTTAAGATATTAATAATATTAAAGAACAATCATAAAAACGTTTACTTACCACAAGCAAATGACTAGAACTTATTTTAGTTTGTATAAACCACCAAAGTTGATTCTATCAATGCATGTTAATTTGTGAAACAAGATTACTAACTTGTAAAAAAATGACATACTATTTTTTTGTCATATTCAGACATTCATACGATATGGGACTAAAATACATATATAGAAAATGGTAAAATAAAAAGTGTAATCGTAAATTTTAACTAAATGAAACAAGTAATCCCTTTGTTATTAGTTTATATTTATAAATGTTAAACAATTCCACAGAAAATTTGAAATTTATATCTAAAGTATATTATTATTATTATGATTCTAGGGAAATTTAAAAAAAATATTTAAACAAAATTAATTAATTAAATTTTAAATAAGTGACGCGTCAGCATATTTATACATGTTTTAAAAGGAAAAAATCAAGATTTTTAAAAAAATTTTTGCGGAATATTAACAAAAATTTACTTATATTTTGTGGCTTTATTTAGAAGTACTCTTATTTAACTATGTTCCCTTTAAATATATTTTTGTCTCATTTTATAATAAAGTTATAGGCATTAAAAAAAAAGCCAATTGAGGGTCACGAAATGTGGAGGAAAATCCCATAGTAAAAAAGTGCCTTTGAGGTCCTTACTAAAAAATTCATAACTTTTGAACCACTTGAGCTAGAAAGTTGATCTTGGTGTTTTTGTAATCTATTCTACAGGCTCTATACAGCTGTAGTGTTTTTATATTTTTAATAATGTTTTGAAATTTTAATCAAAGTGCCTACCATATAGTCTCCATATTTCATATTATCAGGATAAACAATCCTAGCATCATATCATATTTTAAAAGATACTTGTCTCATAATATGAATTGCATTTTCCATTATATATTTTTTAAGAAGTATAATTTACCTTCTCACTTTTAAAGTACCGCCACCTTTTTGTGAAGGTTGAATTAGGATATAAATATAATTTTAATTTAGTCTGTCTTTGCATATCATTGACAATTGATTTTTCATTTTATGATTGATGACCCACCTCAGCAGTTAGAACTTCAAGGCGAACAACAGATTTGAAAGATTGTTTCTACAGCAATTACCTGTATTCCTTTCTATTTTTTTATGTTCTTATTGAAATAGCTGCTATTACTTTACCTTCCAAGGATTTCCCATTGTAATCCAGATTTTTGGGGTAGCCAACGCTCTGGGCAGCTTGTATTAGTATGTCATTGATAGGCTGGGATTTGATGTGGTTGATAGTAATCTCCCCTTCCTTGCCATGATAATCTAATATTTAAGGTACCAGTTTGACCATTAATTTTGCATTTTTATGGATCTTTTCAATTAATAATTTAATTAGTAGTAAAATGTTAAACAAATAAAACAGTTTTAAATATGAAAATAAGAAAAATTGTAAGAAGGTAAACTTTATTCAAGTCAAGTTTATAATATCTATTCAACTAAAGAAATACTTTTAAATATTTTATTTCACAACTTGTTATAAATATATTTTTCCCAAACCTACTGAAAGATATATAACTGAAGGTATTTTCTTTATTTAAAACCAGAAATGATGCTAAAAAATAAAATACCTGAGTTTTTAAGATTTTCAATCTGAATGTTCTCAGATTTCTTAAAATAAGGCAAGACATGTCTGTAGTCCCACTGGTCATCTCCCAAATACCTGGCCCATCTGTCATAGTCGTGTCTTGACCCACGGACGTACTGCATTTCATTGATGCTGCCTGAGCCACCCATGACTTTACCACGGGGCCAAAAGGAACGCTGTAAAATTTATTCAATAAAGTTTGCAATGGGATTTAACTAGCACATTCAATTTAAAATGGCAAGGCAAAGAGCATTATATGCAAAACATTTTTTTTACAGATTCAGAAAAGACTAAAAGAAAATATTTAATTAAAATTTTAAAAATATTTGACTTCCTTATTAAAAACGATACCTACTCCATCTTTAAGTCCCTTGAGTGCGTTACTTTGTGGTTCTGTGAGGTACTGCCAGTCCAGGTCAGTGTTCGGAATCAGTGGTGATAATGCTGGGATTAGCAAAAGTGGGTTGTCGAAGTCATGATCACCTGCCTCTAGAAGCAGAACCGTGACATTAGGGTCTTCAGACAAACGTCCAGCCACCACACATCCAGCAGAGCCGGCACCAACTGATCAGAGGCCACCACCATACAAGTATTGGATGACACGTTGTACAATATTGTCAGTTACAGATGAAAGTTTGAATTTTATTTTAAAATGACGCGATATTACTTTAAAACTTTTGATATTAACCAATTAATGTCGGCGGCTTTGCTAATATCCAATCTTCCCATGTCTATTATAACATTTTGCACTGTAATACAGTAAGAATATAATCGTATTTAAATGGAAGATTATGCTAACGATAAATAAAAAACGCAGTCTCTTTAGGGTCATTAGCAACCATTTGTAGAGTGAGGCATCTTCAAACAGTTCATGAGCATTGACTTGCAGTGACGACCGTTGAGATGTCGCGTCTGATCAAACTGAATATAAATTTGAAATAAAATGAGAAATCTGTTATAGCTTTGGCAGCGCAACAATGAGGAAGTCGCGGCTTCTCGGGGTCACCGAGGCGAACGTTCCGAATCTTGGAGCCGCTAACTCTTTCGCTCTTACCAATATTGTGAAAGCAAAATCTGCAATGGAGTTACTGATGAGTTTTATAAAGACAAAGCAGTGTTTAAACATAGTTCGTTCTTCTGGATTTAAACATGAGAATACTTACCAATGATAAAATCATAGCTTTTGTTGAAAGTAGACGTTAACTTTTTACATCGCGCACAGTGGAAAAAGTTTGAGTCGACGATGAAAACTTTGACACAAACTGCAACTGCAACGAATGCCACCGTGAGTTTTATTGCAGACATTTTAAAGTCTGCTCAGGTCTGGTGCACCCGAACTTCACGGTATAAATATGCGGCTGTGCTACACACCGACTTGTATTCACACAGAGTACTGCTAACTAACGTCTCGTGCCTACCTGAATTGTGACCTCTTTAAACTGGATTGCCGCGCGAATAGAGTCGTGGCTTACGATGAAAGCGGGTTATGATTTCGAAGCTGGTATGGAGCCCGTAACCTTGCTCCATATTCACCACTATCACAGCGAGTGTTTCTTTCAGACAATGTCCTAGGGGGTTGGAGGGTGGGGTTGATTTAAGATTTTCGGGCGGGCAGTGCAAGTGTTCAGAAGCTAAATGTCCCCGGCGCCAGAGTAGTGGGGGGGGGGCGCCCAAATGGGTTTGAATTGATGGTATTTAATTGATGTAAATAATGGGTTTTAGAGATGATGGGGGGTGGGGGGTGGTGAAGAATGTTGTCCCCAGGCGCCAAATACTTTAACACCACCCCCTTCCCGGAAAGTTACCTGAAAGAAACACTGATGACAACTTTGCTAGCATTCGTTTAAAAGATCATAGCTGATTACACATTTCAGTAACATAAATCGATAATGAATTAGAAAAAATTCGCATAACATTTATTGGCCAACTCACTAGCTTACGAAGGTGGGACGCAGTGGCGGGGCTAGGGTTTGTGCCGAATTTTGGCACCCCCTTCCATGAAAGTGCCGGAAATACTACCCATCAAGTATAAATAAAAACGTGCTACCCGGGGCGGACCACATGATATGCACCCCTTCCTTAGCAACTGTTGGCGGACCACCTGATATGCACCCCTTCCTTAGCAACTGTTGGCGGACCACCTGATATGCACCCCTTCCTTAGCAACTGTTGGCGGACCACCTGATATGCAACCCTTCCTTAGCAACTGTTGGCGGACCACCTGATATGCAACCCTTCCTTAGCAACTGTTGGCGGACCACCTGATATGCAACTCTTCCTTAGCAACTGTTGGCGGACCACCTGATATGCAATCCTTCCTTAGCAACTGTTGGCGGACCACCTGATATGCACCCCTTCCTTAGCAACTGTTGGCGGACCACCTGATATGCACCCCTTCCTTAGCAACTGTTGGCGGACCACCTGATATGCAACCCTTCCTTAGCAACTGTTGGCGGACCACCTGATATGCACCCCTTCCTTAGCAACTGTTGGCGGACCACCTGATATGCACCCCTTCCTTAGCAACTGTTGGCGGACCACCTGATATGCACTCCTTCCTTAGAAACTGTTGGGGTAAAGAGGGACGCTGCTCATTAGCAGATATTTTCCCCATATATTGAGGGGCGGGATATTTGGCAAACTGCACAGTCTGTCGTAGACATGGCAGAAGTATTTTGGCCATTAGAAAAAGGGGGAGTTTTGTGGATTATATAAATTTTGTTTAGCAGTGGTTTCATTATTGGTGTCATTAGTGGTGTCATTAGTGGTGTCATTAGTGGTGTCGTTAGTGGTGTCATTAGTGGTGTCATTAGTGGTGTCATTAGTGGTGTCATCAAATGATTTGGATTCATGTTGTCAGCCCCTCCAGAAATCCCCAAGAATTTCCTCCAGCTTGCTTTGCTGAAAACCTGCTCTGGTCGCACCCTGCTCTTGTATTTAACTTAGATCTGTTATGACAACGAAAGTAAGGTATCTCCCAAGGCTCTCTCCATCCCCACACCCGTTATTGTGTCAGCCAGTCCTCTCCACACCTCGTTGGTGCGTCAGACAGTCCTCTCCACGCACCCGGTTAGTGTGGCAGCCAGTCCTCTCCACACACCCCGTATGTGTGTCAGCTAGTCCTCTCCACACACAGGGTTAGTGTGTCAGCAAGTCCTCTCCACACACCGTTAGTGTGTCAGCCGGGCCTCTCCTCAATCCCCGTTAGTGTGTCAGCCAGTCTTATCCACACCACCTATTATTGTGTCAGCCAGTCCTCTCCAGACCTCGTTGGTGCGTCAGCCAATCCTCTCCACACACCCCGTTAGTGTGTCAGCCAGTCCTCTCCACACATCCAGTTGGTGCGTCAGCCAATCCTCTTCACACACCCCGTTGGTGTGTCAGCCGGTCCTCTCCTCACACCCTGTTAGTGTCAGCCAGTCCTCTCCTCACCCCGTACGTGTGTCAGTCATTTCTCTCCACACCCTGTTGATGTGTCAGCAAGTCCTCTCAAAACCACCTGTTAGTGTGTTAGCCAATCCCCTCAACACCCCTTTAGTGTGTCAACCAGTCCTCTCCAAAAACTCTCTGGGTGTGTCAGCCAGTGCTCTCCACACCCCCTAAGTGTGTCAGCAAGTCCTCTCCACAACTCTGTTAGTGTGTGAGGCATTTCTCTCCACACGCTGTTAGTGTGCCAGAGAGTCCCCTCCACACACCCCGTTGGTGTGTCAGCAAGTAACCTCCACTCTCCCCTTTTGTGTGTCAGCCAGTCCTGTCCACACACCCCATTGGTGTGTCAGCCAGTCCTCCCCTCGACATCTATTTAGTGTGTCAGCCAGTCCTCTCCACACCTCGTTGGTGCCTCAACCATTCCTCTCTATACACCCAGTTAGTGTATCAGCCAGTCCCCTCCCCACACCCGGTTAGTGTGTCAGCCAGTCCTCTCCTAATAACCGGTAGCATGTCAGCCAGTGTTATCCACGCCACCTGATAGTGTTTCAGCCAGTATTCCCCAAACACCGCGTTGGTGTGACAACCAGTCCTCTCCACACACCCCGTATGTGTGTCAGCTAGTCCTCTCCACACACAGGGTTAGTGTGTCAGCAAGTCCTCTCCACACACCCCGCTGGTGTGTCTTGCTAGATTTCTCCACTCTCCCCGTTAGTGTGTCAGCCAGTCCTGTCCACACCCCCTGTTAGTGTGTCAGCAAATCTCCTTAAATTCCTTTTATTGTGTCATCCAGTCCTATCCACGCACCCGGTTAGAGTGTGAACCAGTCCTCTTCACACACTCCATTGGTGTGTCAGGCAGTCCTCTCCACGCACTCCATTGATGTGTTAGCCAGTCCTCTCCACACACCATTAGTGTGTCAGCCATTCCTCTCCATACACCATTAGTGTGTCAGCCAGTGCTCTCCATACCCCGTTAGTGTGTAAGCCAGTCCTCTCCACACACCGTTAGTTTGTCACCCAGTCCTCTCCACACCCTTGGTTAGTGTGTAAGCCAGTCCCCTCCACACACCGTTAGTGTGTCAGCCACTCCCCTTGTTAGTGTGTAAGCCACCCCCCTTGTTCGTGTGTCAGCCACCCCCCTTGTTAGTGTGTCAGCCAGTCCTCTCCACCGTCTTGTTAGTGTGTCAGCAGTCCTCTCTGAGTGCATTCGTTTTCCTCTCCGCGCGTTCCTCTCGCGAGAGGGGTGCACTCCGTTGCCTAGATTGAAATATGAGACTCTTCCGGTGATTCGGCAACTGAGAGCAAAGGTCAAGCTGGGACCATCACGAAGCGGAGAGGAAAACGAATGCACTCAGTTCACACCTTTAGTGTGTCAGCCTGTCCTCTCCACCCCTCCCCCCCCCGTTAGTTCGTCAGCCAATCCCCCCCCCCCCCTTGCTAGTGTGTCAGCCAGTTCTCTCCACCCCCTGTTAGTGATTCAGCCAGTCCTCTTCATTCACCCTGTTAGAGTGACAGCCTGTCCTCTTCACGCCCCTCTAGTTAAGCTTCTGGTCCTCAGACTAATAATAATTCAATAAATTTGGCTATGGCTTAGTGACTTAGTCTTTAGAAATAATAAATGTCTACGAACAGAAAGGGACACCAGTGACGTCATCACAGAAAATAGAAACAACAATCTAATAATTATTGCTTTAATATTCATGAATGGTTTGAAATAGCAAAAATAAAATAAAATACATTTTAAAAAAAAAACAGCAACAAATAAATAACTTCAAATAAATAATTGCACGTGACCAAATTTAAAAAAAAAAATCCCTTTCCTGGTATTCCTCAGGATAACAGTGTGGTCAAATGTGTCTAGCTTTCTGTAAACACAAGTTTTAGGGTGTGTGGGAGGGACGGCGGTGGATGGAGTGTTTAGGTATTTGACCTGAGTGTTTAGGTGTTTGACTTGAGTGGTTAGGTGTTTGACTTGAGTGTTTAGGTTGAGTGGCGAGTCTTTGTTTGTTTTTTGTTGTTGTTTTTTTGGTGAATGTTAGGTGTTTGGGTGACGATTATTTAGACATTGGGGTAACGAGTGTTGTGGAAATTTGGGTCACGGGTGTTTAGGTATTTGGGCGGCGAGTGTAATACAGCCCAATGGTGTTCAAAACACCTTATTTTTTTTTTTTTGGGGGGGGGGGTTATTTTGCATCACAAATCCATGCATTACATATTTATATTATTTTTTTACAATTAAGTGGTTCATTGATTAATTAATTAACACAATAAACAAAATACATTAGTTACCGCACAGAGAGACTCAACAGATCTTTAAACGTAATATACAACGGAGTTATTGATACCAGCCATCTTTCATTCATCTATAGAACTAGAGAGGACTAAGGAAAAGATTTTTCATAAATAAAGTTAAGACTGAAGATAAGAAAAAAAAACCCATAAAATATGGACTTAAGCCATGTGTATAAATAAACAGAACATATGATTTACATAATTTTTGTAATTTTTTTATTTGGCTGGCTAGCAATGGTGAAACGTTATGTCCGACTTGACTAAATCTAATCTAAACGGCACTTCCTGATGCCACTACATGTCTGAGTTTCTTTTTAATGTATCCAAGAGGACAGATGAATGGAACGGAATGCAACAGGTTAATAATAACATTATAATATCAATTATATATTATTTGTATTACAAATAAAAAAAAAAGAAATTTAACGATTTGTAAATACAGTGGAGTTAATTTAGTAGGATATAAAATAGAAATGCTGAAAGTGAACACACATTATCTTATGCATGGCTGGTGTGACAGGATGACAATGACCTATTCACAGATGGGGCGAACAGTAAAGTTATTGAATTTGTGAACAAATAAATACTTTTTTTAAAAAGTCTATTTAAGATTTTCCATCAAAAAATGAATACATATTATTATATTTTAGTCTTTTCATTGTTGTACATATTCCAAGCATATATATATATATATATGTGTATATATATATATATATATATTTCGCTGTTCAACAAATATAATACATATTAGGCCTACTCCATTGTCAGAATTTTCATGGTTCAATATTTGCCATTCGAATAATTATTTATAACTGTTTTGTATTTTTTAGTGTTCAACATATGTCAACTATTTTTGTTTAAATCACTTAGAAAGAAAGTTTTATTGTAAATCCATTGGGCTCAGTGGCGGTCGATTTCTAATCATATCTGCTGCCTTTTCGGCAATCATGATTGTTGGAGCATTCGTGTTTCCGGATATAATCCAAGGCATGATGGATGCATCCACCACACGTAATCCTGAGATGCCATGAACTCTAAAAAAAAAAAAAAAAAAGAATAAAGGTTTCTTTGAAATGAGATGACAGAATTATGTCACGGAAGGTTTAATCTCTGCATCTTTATGTTGATGCTGTCTTTTCGGCAATCATGATTGTTGGAGCATTCGTGTTTCCGGATATAATCCAAGGCATGATGGACGCATCCACCACACGTAATCCTGAGATGCCATGAACTCTAAAAAAAAAAAAAAAGAATAAAGGTTTCTTTGAAATGAGATGACAGAATTATGTCACGGAAGGTTTAATCTCTGCATCTTTATGTTGGTTTAAAATAAATTTGTCAATGGTAAGGGAGTGGAGTTGCATGTTTTATGTATGCTATTTATAGATGATCATTTTTAGCCTCAGATGGAACGTTTGTAAACATAAACAAATCTGCTGCAAGGTTTTTGTTTGTTTGTTTGTTGGTTATATGTGGCGCTGCTGCAAATCATATCAAGGGAGCTGAATGCAAAGATAGTATTGAAAATCGAGTTAGGCGGTGGGGGTGGGAAACTAAGCTAGTATAGAAGAACAACAAGTTAGGAGTGGGAAACTAAGCTAGTATAGAAGAACAACAAGTTAGGAGTGGGAAACTAAGCTAGTATAGAAGAGCAACAAGTTAGGAGTGGGAAACTAAGATAGTATAGAAAAACGAGTTACTAAGATAAAATATAACAACGAGTTAGGGGTGGGACACTAAGATAGTATAGAAAAACGAGTTACTAAGATAGTATAGAAAAACGAGTTACTAAGATAGTATAGAACAACGAGTTACTAAGATAGTATATAACAACGAGTTACTAAGATAGTATAGAACAACGAGTTACTAAGATAGTATAGAACAACGAGTTAGGGGTGGGACACTAAGATAGTATAGAACAACGAGTTACTAAGATAGTATATAACAAGTTAGGGGTGGGAAACTAAGATAGTATAGAACAACGAGTTAGGGGTGGGACACTAAGATAGTATAGAACAACGAGTTACTAAGATAGTATATAACAAGTTAGGGGTGGGAAACTAAGATAGTATAGAACAACGAGTTAGGGGTGGGACACTAAGATAGTATAGAACAACGAGTTACTAAGATAGTATATAACAAGTTAGGGGTGGGAAACTAAGATAGTATAGAACAACGAGTTAGGGGTGGGAAACTAAGATAGTATAGAACAACGAGTTACTAAGATAGTATATAACAAGTTAGGGGTGGGAAACTAAGATAGTATAGAACAACGAGTTAGGGGTGGGACACTAAGATAGTATAGAAAAACGAGTTAGATGAGGGGTGGGAAACAAATGGAACAACGAGTTAGACCAGGGGTGGACAACATACGCGTCCGTTGGTCGCCACAAGTGGCCAGCTGAAAAGTTAAATGTAAAATAAACAAAATTACATAATCATTTCCATGCCGCACTCTGCAAACAAAAGTGTCCCACCCTTGATTTAGACTAATGAGAGTCAAACAGTTTGTATCTTAAGCTACTTTATTGAAACGTTAATGATTTCTTTATCAATAAAGCAGTGTTTCTCAAGCTGTTTTCTTGGGACGTCTAGGGCCCTTCGAGAAATAGAATGTAGCTTTCGCGATACCTTACTTTTATCCATTTTATACAAAGTATCTCACGCTGATAGTTCACAAATCTCAACACTTCACCCCAAAAGAATATGTTATGATATCCAAATACAATAAATAACACTACACAATTAACAGTTCGATTGCATCCAAATACAATAAATAACACTACACAATTAACAGTTCGATTGCCTACCTCAGGTTCGAATCCACCACAGCCGTGGGGTCCCCCCTGGGCCCCATCTTGCACGTACCGACGGGATGGTACGAGGGTATCGACCTGTGCTTGACCAAACAGTCCCAGTAGTCGTGGGACTTATGAACGTGACCTTGACACGGGAAGGCGACACTTTGCTCAGACAGATCAGCTCCGATGCTCTTCATGATGTCAGTGCTGACGATTCGCTCACACTCGTGGATGCCTGTTCAAACAAAAAAAAAAAATAATAATAATCTTTGTATCATTGAATGTTTGAAAATAAATTCGTTTTGCTTGAAATATATGTTATGTTCAGCCAAACATGAACACAGAGGGATGATATTTTGTTTTATTTTAAATTCGTATATTTTTAAATACTTTTAAAAATCTCCTTAAACTCACGTAATGTGTGTGTGTGTGGGGGGGGGGTGTAGTAAAATATTAAAGGACGAAAGAGTGAGGCTGACGAATTGAGCTAATCTCCTTCACTTTAAACTAAAGACAGCTCAAGCGAAAACTACTATTCCAGTCGAAAATTACTTTGATGCCAAGGAGAAACAATGACATTGTCATCGTGACAAAAGGCAACAAATATGTTATCTTAAATGTGCATTTATTGTGTAAAAAAAAAGTGTAGCCTACCCGCCATACCAAGTATTTTTCTGAAAAGTCATAAATAGCAATATTTAGGGGAACACTTATTCCTATAATCCCTTATAATTTTAAATAATTAGTTGTCTTGACCTACTGCTGCCCCATGACATTGCCCAATTTTATTATTTAATTCATTCTCAATGAAGGAAGATGTGCTTGTAAACTTTTTAAGAAATCAAAAACTATATATATATAATATATATATATATACACATATACATAAATATATAATGTATGAAATGTATCACCTTTTATCAAAACTTCAGCGTCGTACTGCTGGGTTAGATAGTTCGCTTGAATGATGGGGTAGTCGAACGGATCACTGGAGTGAAGGGTTATGTTCCCCCTGCTCTCTGGACGCAGGACCGTCGGGGCGCACATAAACCCGAACTTGTGGTTGTGTCTCCCTGACAGATGCTCGGCTACCTGGTCAAGAGCGCAAACATCAGTGATTCTCAAACTAAAGTCAAAGTGATTCGATCAGAAGGGGTGATTTAAATGAAATAGAAAACGCACAAACCCCCCGAATCCTCGTCTATGAAAATTTGAGACGCCTGATCGATCTTCTTGTGTACAGGAACACGATGAAACGAGATTAATGTATGTATCATAAAACGAGGGCCGTCATTTCAGGTGTTTTCGGGGGGAGAAGGGGGGGGGGCAAATCCAAACCTTGGCCGGCTTGTTGAGTTGTTTAGTATTGGAGGCGCCACAGTACACAGCAGTTTGAATAAAACGTCACTGCATAGTAAAAATCAAGACATAGGTTGTTTTTTTTTCAACACAGTATCAAGACATCATCTATGGTAGGGTCTCCGAACCTTTTCTACGTTCTGCACATCCTGCGCATTATTTGACCAAGTCTCAAGCCGTCTCAAATATGGCAAAGCATTTTTGAAATTATTCGAAAAAAAAATATCGCTAATGTATTTATTAAATTAAAACTATATGAATTATCTGAGAAAGAATACTTCAGACTTATTACATAAAATAAATTGTAATAAAGTTATCACATATATATATATACATTTATATAAATAAATTGAAAATCAATCGCTCTATGTTCTTATAACTACATGTCCTCACACCCTAAGAAAAAACGATTACGTAGCACCACTTTTGGGGAAGCTTGCCCTAAGAAATCACTTTGTTGATAAGCACGTTATCAAACATCTTCTGGCATTGTGCATACAAGCAAAAAAACAAAAAAAAAAACAAACCCTTTTACTGTTGATATCAGAACAGCTAAAGCATGTTCTTGGATACAATTTCAACATGGACAAAAAATCTTACATACACGATAACTAAACTTCGAAAAAAATGGTCTGCACGATAGAACACATTTCTAACATGCATCGTGATTATCTTACAACTTACATCTTCTGAATATAACGGTGTTTTCGAATGGCCACAGTGCGGCAGTGCTGAAATGAAATGTATCTGCAGGTCTGGCCAGTCATGCTCCTTGGTTTCCTTTGATGTACTTTTAAATGCCAGTAGCTCCAGGAAATATGCGGAATTAAAAGGACCTGTAAGGAATTGATGTAATAGTATAAGCCACATGGAACTCTTTCCAACAAACATATCGATCTCTCCCAACAACCTCATCGACCTCTCCAAACAACCACATCCACCTTTCCCAACAACCACATCGACCTTTCCCACCATCCATATCGACCTCTCAAAACAACCACATCGACAAATTCCAACAAACACATCCATCTCTCACAACAACCACATCCAGCTTTCCAACAACAACATCGACCTTTCCCACCCTCCCTATCGACCTCTCAAAACAACCACATCGACAAATTCCAACAAACACATCCATCTCTCCCAACAACCACATCCAGCTCTTCCAACAACAACATCGAACTCTCCCAACAACCACATCGACCTCTCCCAACAACCACATTGACCTATTCCAACAACCACATCGACCTCTCCCAACAACCACATCGACTTCTTCCAACAACCACATTGACCTCTTCTAACAACCACATTGACCTCTCCCAACAGCCACATCGACCACTTCCAACAGCCACATCCACCTCTTCCAACAGCTACATTGACCTCTTCCAACAAAGGTATCAATTTTATGAGTCGCCGAGGATCATTGTTTGCATTTTTAAAAAATAAACTTGTAGGCTTCGTATATAAACGGTTTTTTTAGTTCCCACTTATGCCATGTGAGTTATGCTGATGTGACCAAATATTAACAGAAGAAATTGTCACATGACTCATTATAAATCTTCGCCATTAAAAATATACATATCATTTAAATTTATAATAAGGTATATTTTTGTTTGTATGATAGATTTATATGTATAAAACTTTTTGTTAATATTTTTTTAGAGGTTAATAGTTATAGAAGATTACATTTTTTACATTTAAAAAGAAAACAAAACATTTTCCACACCAGTGATATTCTGTTTATTTTTAGAGTTTTGATTTAAGCTTTATGGCTAAATATGGTCGGTCTCAAAGACTTTTTCTTTTATCTCGAGGCACTGAGTTCATTGACAGGCGCGAACGCAGGTACGAAGTTAGGTGAGAATTAAAAAAAAACCAAATACACACATTACCTGAACCGTACAGCAGGTACTGAAGGTACGGCCACACACTGTAAAAGCTGTCAAGCGTGACGGTGACCGAATCGTTGACCTTGACACCTACATCGAACAGCATGTGATCCTGGAGGTTCTCGCCCACCGGGAGATCAGCCAAGACAGGGATCTATCGGGGTAAACATACAAAAAAGTGAACCACAATACAACGAAACAAGAAACATCTTTCATGAAATCGGTACATTTAATTACGGTACTTGCGTGACCGTACGGCAAGAGACATGGCGGATATTTTAGCTGAGCGTGATTTAAAACTCCAAATGCATGCCACACCTTTAGGTCTTCAAGGTGTTTCTTGGGCCCGATTCCAGACAGCATGAGAATATGCGGAGACCCGACGGCACCACCAGATACAATGACCTCTTTCTGTGCGTTGACCACGTATTTTCTTCCATTTCTGATGAGCTGAACGCCTGTAGCCCGCTGGTTCTCAATGATGACCTAAAAAGAAGGATCAATAAAACGAATTTTCACAGTTGAAGGAAAAAAAAAAAAGCTTTAAAATTAGAAGCACCTAGAAGTATAACTCTTGTTCATAGACGTTCTACCTACATTAGTTTCAATGTTTTCTTTAAAATTTAAGACTTCAATAAATAAAAATAACATTCCCCCTAATTTGGTATGATAAGGGGGGGGGGGGTGTTTGGGACGATTCGCCTTCGCCATTTCGCCTAATGGCGATGTCACCAGCCAGCCATTTTGCTGACGGCCATTTTTACTGAAGTTGACAAAGAGTTTCTTTAAGACAAGACGGCTAATTAAAACACGCCGGCGATTCTCAAAATGGTGAAGTTTCCCCACAAACATCTGTCTATATAAACGTGAAAGTTGATTGTGGACTTTTCTTTCATTTATATTAATTTTTTTTTAGTTCCACATAAGCGCTTACGTGGAATAATGAATGCGCATTATATTTTAATTGATATTTCTTAGCACTTTATGACGGATGCCCGACGAATTCCTCCTCACCCCGATCAAACCCTCCTCCGACAAAAGCCCTCTTTTATCTCGAGGCACTGAGTTCATTGACAGGCGCGAACACAGGTACGAAGTTAGGTCAGAATTTAAAAAAAAACAAATACACACATTACCTGAACCGTACAGCAGGTACTGAAGGTACGGCCAACACACTTTAGACACAAGTTATGGAGCCAAAAGCCTCTACTTTGACCGGGTTTGGATTTCACCATTAGTAATTTGGCGAAATGGTTGAGGCGAATTATCAGAGAACATCAAAAGAAAATTTCGCCGAATTTTTTTTACAACATAGTGAAAACTATACGTGCCGAGAACAAGAACGTCAGCGGTGTTGAAGGAAACAAAGAATGCAATGAAAAGACAGACGGGGCCGATGAGGGGACTGCCTGATAAACTTGTATAGGAGGAGGACAACCTGTTTACCTTAGTCACATGAGAGTGTATTGCCACATGCAAATTGGGTCGGTCCAGCACTGGATGTATGAACGCATGGCTCGAGGCCCAACGCTGATCATTCTTTGAGTTGACTTGTGAATGGAAAATTCCTATGGCGTAAAAGACAAGATGAGTTAATTCCTCCTTTGAATATGATTACGGGAAACAAAAAATGTTACAAAAAAAAAAGAAAAAAAAAAAAAAAAAAAAAAAAAAAAAAAAAAAAAAAAAAAAAAGAGAAAATGTTTCTTAAAAAAAATGTAACAACAAATTGTTATTACAATCTTTAACAAACTTTATAATCTGAATAAAAATCATAGCATATAATATATGTCACTTCTTATCTTATAAAACACATTCTGTTACTGTTAGGAGATCGAAAATCAAAGAAAAATGTTTGACAACAAAAAGGTTTGCTTCTGTTCACAGCATAAGATTTGCGTATTCATTGAGGCGACAAGGGATGGAAGTTTATGTGAACGAGTCATTTTATCTTTTAATTTCTTTCCGAATTCAATGTCGGAATTTTATTATCTTTTTCGGTAAATCTCTTATCATCATCAGTGGCACTAAAGCCCACGTAAATAATCTCTTATCGGTATAAGAAATAGAGTTTTTAACAAGTTATCGGTTTTCACCATCGTTTCCAGTGAGGTCGGGTGGGAATGATGTCGATTTTATAAGATCTTAAACAGGAGCTACAAATGTATTTTTAGAACTGTCAAAGGGACATCATTCCCTGTTACATTTGGAAACGACCCTATGGTACTTTACACCCTTAACGCACTTCATGGTCAACCTTTATTTATTACTAGTGGTCAGAATACGATCAAAGGTGTTATAAAAAATGTAGAGTGATACAGAACACACGCTTGCAAAGACAGAATTTAACTCGGATTTTACTCTAAGCAACTGCAATTTACTGTTGGAAACTTCCTCTTCTTGCCACAACAAACGACCGGTTTCTCCCATCATTCGGGTCACTTAAACACAGTGTACAGAATGGTTAGACGTATAAGCAGCTGAGCTACTGTATAACAGTTTCACATAACAACATAAGCTTCATAGTGTTAAGTACTTTATTTTATGAAATAATAATACATACTTAGGGATTTTTTGGAGAAAAAAAAACCAGAAAAGTTTTCTCTTTAAAAATTGATGAACCATTTGTAACAAACAAAATCAAAAGTAAATGGAACATCAGTTTCAAAACTCATAACCAGAAACCAAATTAATTGGTGGTGCTAATACTTAAAAATAAAATACATATACATGTTGACTATTCTCAGAAGTCCCATTATGGTGTTGCAAACCTTATTTCGTTTGCATGAAAATTCCATCTGTCCATGGTGAATCATCTTCTGTAACAACGTTTCTAACGAGAGGAAACTGTTTAGTACGATCAATATCTGTTTTTTTTGCTGAATCATCCGAGAAGAATGTCTTTCGGACCAGTGTCGGGCATAGCCCTGGAGTGGAGGACGGTTTAGATGTAACAGTATAATTTGCGGTATTTGCTAAAGGTACGCAACTGGTTTAGACATTGCGCGTCACTGACAACTGCGTTATACAACCTTGGCCGCTCAGAAATTTCAGCCGGCGAAAATTCGAAACCAACGTTATGTTTGTCGCTGGAAACACATCTCTGTCATGGAATATCATCAAACTGAATACACTGAGTGCATTCTCAAATAACGTCTGTGCTTACTGAATGACATTATTCCCAAATGCTGGGACTGGTTGGGTGAATTATTTAATTCTCCAAAATAATGGCACAATTCTAGTAGAAAAAACACAAGGTTGGCAGAACGCTCCATTGGCCAACACTTTGCCCGCGATGAAATTATGAGGAAGAGAGAGAGAGAGAAAGAGAATGAAAGAGAGAGAGAGGGAGAGAGAGAGAAAGAGAGAGTATATGAAATGAAAATTTGCCACTTGTGACTCCCAATTCTATTACCTTCCATGGTTTTGCCATTGTAATCCAGATTGTTCGGGTAGCCAACAGTCCCAGCTGCTTCAATTAGTATGTCAGTGATTGGCTGACCTTTGACGTGATTGATGGTAATCTCCCCCTGGTGACCACGGTACTCTATTACAATAAATAATTCGATAATGTCTTTTCTTGTTCTTTTTCTTGATCAGTTAAAAATGGGAAATTCAAAAACAGTTAGCTTTAAATTTAAAAAAGTAACGCAACATAATACAAAATATAATAAAGTTTAAATTATTATTATCATTATTTTAAAAAATAATATATTTTTTTTAGAAACGTATTTTGTCTAAACAAATACTTTGTTTACTGTCTCAAATTAATTTATTTTTACACACTGAACGAAATTTAATGTACAAAATAATATTATCTATTTCAACAACTTTTTAAATTGCGATAGATAGCTTTTTTATAGTAACCTGAATTTTTTAGATGCTCTATTTGTATGTTCTCTGATTTCTTGAAATACGGCAAGACATGTCTGTAGTCCCACTGGTCATCTCCCAAATACCTGGCCCACCTGTCGTAGTCGTGTCTTGACCCACGGACGTACTGCATTCCATTGATGCTGCCTGTGCCCCCCATGACTTTACCACGGGGCCAGAAGGAACGCTGTTAATTCATAGAAGAATTTGACCAAGTCATTGTTCAATTTGACCAGCTGGCCAGTGTCCATCATACGACATTAGTTATACAAAGATGATTAATTAATTCAGAATACTTGCCGGGAAAAAAAAAGCAATTTCGGATATTAATTTCAATTAATTGAAATCTATAAACATTTTTACGGAAGATACAAACATAGACTAAAAAATACTGTTATTAACCGATGCACTTAAATTGTAATTTATTATAGAAGCCTTCTCAAACCTTTTGTCTTATTTAGTAATTTTGAAAGCTACCTACCCCATTGTTAAGTCCTTTGAGAGCATTGCTCTGTGGTTCGGTGAAATATTTCCAGTCCAGGTCACTGTCCACACTGAGGGGAGCTAATCCTGGTATCCGCAATATCGGATTATCGAAATCGTGATCCCCTGCTTCCAGAAGCAGAACTGTGACGTTCGGGTCCTCTGACAGGCGTCCTGCAACCACACATCCAGCAGAGCCGGCCCCAACTGTACAGAAATATTTGGATGATACTTATTTCTCCATGCGCAACATGTGACGTTATGTAGACCAAGTTTCATAACATGTCATGTGATGCACAAGAAGTTTAAGTCACATGTCACGTTATGTACAACAAACTTGCGTCATATGTCACGTTCTATACAACAACTCTGCGTCACAAGTCACTTAATATACAACAAGCCTGTGCCACATATCATGTCAAGTATAGCAAATTTGCGCCACATGTCATGTTATGCACAACAAGTTTGTATCACACTTCACTCGATGTACAACAAGTTTACGTCACATGTCACGTTATGTACAACAAGCTTGCTTTACATGTCACGTGATGTACAAAAAGTTTGCGCCACATGTCACGTTATGTACAACAAGTTTGCGCCACATGTCAGTGATGTACAACAAGTTTGCGTCTGATGCCACGTTATGTACAACAAGTTTTCGCAACATGTCTCGTTATGTACAACATACATAAGTTAATGTCTCAATTTTTATAATTCAAACATTTTATATTATTCGGAATGCTTATCCAGAATGCTGAAAATGAATATTTACAATGAACTCAAAACACGTTTCCATTTATTAGGACCAATGACATACTTTTATAAGATGTTATGTTGTCTTTTTTTTTTAAATCAATGTTTACATTTTCCAACATTTCTTTTATAGACACGGCCTAACTCAGTGCACGGCCTAACTCAGTGCACGGCCTAACTCAGTGCACGGCCTAACTCAGTGCACGGCCTAACTCAGTGCACGGCCTAACTCAGTGCACGGCCTAACTCAGTGCACGGCCTAACTCAGTGCACGGCCTAACTCAGTGCAAATGATTTTCTTATGATTTTTGGGGGTTAATTTTTTGTTTATTTATTTATTTTTTTTGAGACTCAGTTTATAAATATTAATAATACTATTCTGAAAAAGTCTCAACTCTCAATAACGGAAGCCTCTAGGATGTGTTAAAATTCTGTTTGTTTGAATTCTGAACACATTTCACGATAACTCACCTATGATAAAATCATATGTTTTGTTGAAGCTGGTCGCCAATTTCTTACTGAGTCCGCTGGGTCCGAAATGTTTATCCACGACGAAAATTTTGATGCAGATCGCGGCTATGAATATGGCCAGCGTCACCGACGTCGCAGACATGGTCAGGTGTAACGATGCTTTGATAAGTTGTTGCGTCTGCTAATAACGACCCTTGATAAGTCGTTGCATCTGCTACTAACGACGCTTTGATAAGTCGTTGCGTCTGCTACTAACGACGCTTTGATAAGTCGTTGCGTCTGCTACTAAGGACACTTTGATAAGTCGTTGCGTCTGCTACAAAGGACACTTTGATAAGTCGTTGCGTCTGCTACTAACGACACTTTGATAAGTCGTTGTGTCTGCTACTAACGACACTTTGATAAGTCGTTGTGTCTGCTACTAACGACACTTTGATAAGTCGTTGCGTCTGCTAATTACGGCACTTTGATAAGTTGTTGCGTCTGCTACTAACGACGCTTTGATAAGTCGTCCGACTGCTACTAACGACACTTTGATACTTCGTCCGTCTGCTACTAAGGACACTTTGATGAGTCGTCCGTCTGCTACGAACTGAGCTTGTGTTCAAAAGTATTAGAAAATTGAATGGAAAGTATACGCGTACTATTTTGGTTCGTGAAAATGTTGCGTTGCCCTGTAAGTTAAGCAGTGATCTGGTGTGGAAGAGAGACTTGCGCCTTCATTTATATCCATCGACCTGCAAACCCCCTTGCACTATTATGTACCCCAACCCCCCCCCACCCTCCCCACCCGTTATCCATTTCATCTAAGCGTTCATTATAGCATCCGTGTCTATTTCACCATTAAGTGCACCATTTGTGTTTATTGGCAACCCGAAAGGGGGTGTAAACTTCTAAAATTAGTAACAGTAACGTGGTTCCGGTCGACCATTCAGAAACAATTTTGTGCATGCTTCATTTATTAGGTCACCCTTACTTTGTTGGTCGCTTGAGCTAATATAGTTAAAGAATGTTAAGATTTTTTGAAATACGTCCAATTTTTCCCTTTACGTAAATGCAGAATAATGTTCAGGAGATCCGATATGCCCAATATTAAGACCAAAATAAAAGAGCTTTTCAAAGCCTTCGTGTCTTTTTTTTTCTGCTACCCCAGCCACGAGTCCAATTATGACATGGCCAAACTCGTGACTGGCCCAGTACGGGGGTACACACTAGCCAATCTTAAGGCAGTCTAAGTGGCCAGTTGTTAAACACTTTGATTTGGTTGTTCTTGTGTTTCATAGAAAGGGACTGTTGAAGAAAGGTAAAACAAAAACAACAGCAGCATTCTTGATGTTGTCTTTGTTTGTGGTAGATAGTCACGTGATTATTTTGCCAATGTTCCCTGGTGGGCTGTTGGTGGTGAGATGTGCAGCGTGTTCGGTAATGCCGTGAACGTCAATGAGGAATTGCCGTCGACAAAGTAAGAAAGGGGTCGGTGTGTGTGTGTGGGGGGGGGTGGGGGTAGTGTTATGCATGAGTCACTTCGTTGTTGTTGTTTGTTGTTGGTTTGAAGGTGCCGTCGGAGCGTACAGCGTGGGAAGAGATCGTCGCGGCTTTTGTCTTATAGAAAAGCCAAAGGGGAGGGGGGATATTAAGTCAGGCTCCGCTCGCTGGTGATAATGTGTTTATTTCTCGGAGCTTTGCCCCGTTACAGGCTGCTGTCGCACTTCAAAAGGAGGGGAGACGGCCACCCGTGGAAACGAAATTGTCCGTGACAGTGAACACGGTTTCATGGCCAGAGTTGCTATTTATTTACCCCAGCCGGTTTATTTAATAATAATTCTATTAAACATCACTTTTACGTGCGAAAACTATTTTTAAAAAGTAACAGATAAATCTGACCAAGGGGCGTGTATCCCCTACTAACAGAAATGAGAGAAGATGGCCAAGGCTTCGACTTGACTTGAGCTGTATGAGTTCCACGTCGCAGGAGTTGGAATTTTTTTTATTGTGTCCGTGTCACGTCGCATAAGGGACTCCATCTCCGGGTTGAATTTCGCCCATCCACCTGGGGTACTGGTTGTTGGCTTTTGATGGGCATTGAACGCCAGTCTACAAGCTTGGGATGGCTTTAGTTTAAACCACTCGGCCACCCGATAAACTTGGAACTGCTAACAAATAAATACATTTTAAAAAAATCAAAACCTTCGGGGGGGAAAATGACTATGATGAGTGCTCAAGACGTGTTCCATATTTATCTACATTGTGGGGCTATAGGGTTTTTAGGTAGTACGGACACCTGACACATTATCAAATTTTCTCAAATTTCAATGAATATAAAATGTCTTCCTTATCACACTCAAATTCTTCATCGTTAAAAGGCATGCACTGTATAGTCTGTTTGAGCTTAACTTCTAGCACACTCAAAATGTTGAATCGATGTTGGGGTTATGAAACAAATAAGAAATAGTTTTGAGTTACCATACAAGACATCGGAGCTTATACCGAGATTAAGTTTTATTTAGATTCTGATAAAAGTTTGATTATAGTGTGAATTTATTGGTCGCATTCGTTGAAGACGTAGAGAGTGCAGCTTCATTTTATCGCGCTAATATTGAGAGTGCCACTGTTATTCCAACTCTTTGCGCAAGAATACAGAAATATTTATTTTACTTTTTAAAAAAAAATGAATTCATGTGTTGTTGATGGCCTTCTTACCCCGTAACAACCCAGTCGGTTATGCCACAGGAGCCTAGTCCATTACGTCACGAGGGCCCAGTCTATGACTTTAACACATTAAATATTTGCATTCTCCCAATTTGTTATTCCCTCAACTTTAATTTTCATTAAAAATGTTTCTTCTTTTTTAACACTTATGTGTGATTGTGGCTCAGGTCCAGCCCTGGATTAACAGACAAAGTGAAATGACAACCCTGGATTAACAGACAAAGTGAAATGACACCCGTGGATTAACATACAAAGTGAAATGACACCCCTGGATTAACAGATAAAGTGAAATGATACCTCTGGATTAACAGACAATGATAAATGACACCTCTAGATTAACAGTCAAAGAGAAGTGACACCTCTGGATCAATTGACAAAGTGTAAGTGACATCCCTGGATCAACTGACAAAGTGTAAGTGACACCCCTGGATTAACGGACAAAGTGTAAGTGACATCCCTGGATCAACTGACAAAGTGTAAGTGACATCCCCGGATTAACGGACAAAGTGTAAGTGACATCCCTGGATCAACTGACAAAGTGTAAGTGACATCCCTGGATCAACTGACAAAGTGTAAGTGAAATCCCTGGATTAATGGACAAAGTGTAAGTGACATCCCTGGATCAACTGACAAAGTGTAAGTGACATCCCTGGATCAACTGACAAAGTGTAAGTGACATCCCTGGATTAACTGACAAAGTGTAAGTGACATCCCTGGATCAACTGACAAAGTGTAAGTGACATCCCTGGATCAACTGACAAAGTGTATGTGACATCCCTAGATCAACTGACAAAGTGTGACATCCCTGGATCAACGGACAAAGTGTAAGTGACATCCCTAGATCAACTGACAAAGTGAAGGGACACCCGAAAACCTCTTCCCACACATTTGTTTGATGTGCCTATCAACTGTTTCATCCTAGAACGCAGAAATTAAAAAAAAAGAAAAGAGCAACAACAAAATAAAATTATCTTTGGTTTTTAATGTCATCTAAGGGTTAGATTTACAAAGCAAAAATGTAAAAACGAATGACAGACAAGAATGAATAAAAAGGGCTTTGTTTCTGTTTTGTTTTTTTTTCCTTTTGTTGTAGTTCAGCAGGGTTACCCAGCTTTTATCTGTGACAGAAAATGATGGAGGAAGCTTTGTGCTAAGAATTGTTTCGTTTGCATTTTAAAAATTGTCCAAAACACCCCCCCCCCCCACAAAAAAAAAAAAAAAAAAAAAAAAAAAAAAAAAAAAAAAAAAAAAAAAAAAAAAAATTAGAGCATTTGTTCAGTTTCGTACAAATGAAAAACAAACAAAACTTAAGAGGAATATACAAAGATTATTATCAACCATTTTGTTTCAATCATTAAGTGTTTTGTTAATTATCTTTCCTCTAGCACTGGAGAGCTAAACCGTCTAAGTTAACATCTGAAAACCCATCGGAAACTACACGTCAGAGGCTCCCCCAACCTCCCCCCCCCCCCCCCCGAATTTCAAAGGTCTAGCTAATACACAGTTACACTGTGTCCATTTACAATCTGTCCATTCAAATTGATGCAATATAATCAACAGTCGTGTGAGATTAGGTTTCGAATACTGCGATAAAGTAGGGGGAAAAAATTAAGCAAGTATTTTTTATAAACAATCTTATTTAAGAAATGAACCTCAGTATTTATATATATATATATATATATAAATATATATATAAATATATACATATATATATACTTATATTATTCAAGAGAAACGTCTAGAAAAAAAAAAGTAGTACAAGTGAAAATATAAACACAACAACCTCTGGTCCCAGTTAGTCATGCGCAATAATGGGTTGGGGGTAGAGCTGACGACTTTAGAGTTAGAGTGATCTAACAGTTCAGTTTGTGTTTTGATTTGAACGCCAGTTGAGCATGTGAAGTATCACAGAAGTCATGTTGAGAGGATTCGCTGAATAGCCAACACAATCGTTTCGCTGAAACACCAGTCGAGAGGGGGAAACAAAAAAAAAACAACATTTAAAAAACAAAACAACAACACAAAAGCACCATTTAACACATTGAACAGGATGTCTAAGTCAAAAGCACCATTGAACACATTGAACAGGATGTCTAAGTTATAAGTGAACATGTAAAGAAGAGGTCGATCAGTAACTCAAGAATCGGTAGACAGTCGCAAAAAGGCCGACGTTAGGAGGGTGGGGGGCCTTGTGCAAAGTGAAATTTTGGGGGCATTTGATGTTAAATACACCGGCCAAAAGGATATCAAGACACGTCATAGTCACAGTGGGTCTGACTGTCATAATCTTGGAGACTCGTCATAGTCACAGTGGGTCTGAGTGTCATAATCTTGGAGACTCGTCATAGTGGGTGTTACTGTCATAATCCTCTGGACGCGTCAAAGTCATAGTGGGTCTTACTGTCATAATCCTCTGGACACATCATGGCCACAGTGGGTCTTACTGTCATAACCACCTGGACATGTCATAGTCACAGTGGGTCTTACTGTCATAATCCTGGAGATTCATCAAAGTGGGTCTTACTGTCATAATCCTCTGGACATGTCATAGTCACAGTGGGTCTTACTGTCATAATCCTGTGGACTCGTCATAGTCATAGTGGGTCTTACTGTCATAATCCTGGGGACTCATCATAGTGGGTGTTACTGTCATAATCCTCTGGACGCGTCAAAGTCATAGTGGGTCTTACTGTCATAATCCTCTGGACACATCATGGCCACAGTGGGTCTTACTGTCATAACCCCCTGGACATGTCATAGTCACAGTGGGTCTTACTGTCATAATCCTGGAGACTCATCAAAGTGGGTCTTACTGTCATAATCCTCTGGACATGTCATAGTCACAGTGGGTCTTACTGTCATAATCCTCTGGACATGTCATATTCACAGTGGGTCTTACTGTCATAATCCTCTGGACGCGTCCTAGTCTTATTCATGACGTCAATTATTTGACATGATTTGCCCGACAGTGATGGGATCAAATGCCAAGTCAGTTCAGAATCTTCAAATTTAGATAAAAACAATGTTGTCTTTTTTTTTTCTTCTTTTTTTTTTTAAATGTATTTGAAAGTTTGAATCACGTTAGTTTAATGTTCAACT
This sequence comes from Lymnaea stagnalis, assembly GCA_964033795.1. Taxonomy (NCBI): domain Eukaryota; kingdom Metazoa; phylum Mollusca; class Gastropoda; family Lymnaeidae; genus Lymnaea; species Lymnaea stagnalis. The sequence goes on from CAXITT010000335.1 coordinate 53,866, forward strand.
CCAACATTACAGTGAAGAATTTAATTTGACTGTCCAGTTTTGGCACCCAAACGTATTAAATTTTAAATGAGGAACTTTAGGAAATTGACCATTGACCTTCTGATACGTTTTTTAATCAAACGTTTATACATTTTTTTCCAGGGCATTTTTAAAAAAAAAAAAATGTGTAAACTTTTTAAGGATTTTAAAATTAAAATAGGAAAGACAAAAATAAAGAAGTTACAACACAAATTCGTCACATCAAAAAAAAAAAAATAAAAAAAAAAAAAACGTTTATACATTTTTTTAAAGGGCATTTTTAAAAAAAAAAAATGTGTAAACTTTTTAAAGATTTTAAAATTAAAATAGGAAAGAAAAAAATAAAGAAGTTACAACACGAATTCGTCACATCAAAAAAAAAAAAATAAAAAAAAAAATTCTGGTGTTCACACTGAACACATGCGCTGAAATGGTGATGCAATAAATAACATCACAGAACATCACAGAACATCACAGAACATCACAGAACATCACATTGAAATAACGTTTTAAAAAGTATTCATTAAAAAGGGGAGATGTAGAAATGACATTAGTGAGCAAAAATGCTTTAAAAAAATTTATGTTGACTTAAAAAAAACCTGACTTAAAACAAGGTGACTTAGATCGCAAGAAACAAATTTCACCTTAGTGAACCAAGTAGGAGTCTTACATTGTTTGCGGTATAGCGATGATCCAGAAAATGTGAATGTCCATAACATAACTTTTCCATTTAACTCTCTCAGATAGGGATGCCTGAAATTTATTTTATAGGACCTTCTTTACGGCAACTCAGATACTCACAAAATAATAAATATCTAGGCACGTATATTTGGGCTGTAATGCTGTGCTCTAGGGGCGGGCAAGATACAAAATCCTGACAACTGCACTAAAATTCCTGTTTCTAAATGGAATTCTTAAAAACACTGATACCGGTAGTGATTTTATTTTAATTGAGAGGAAATCAATGTAAATCTCATGAAGTGCGTTGGTTGAATGCGTGTTTCGTCGCAGAACTTTGGTCGTTGGGAAGCTCACCGCGGTGCCGCCCACATTGTCCAATGGTTATTGCTGGTATTAAGTTAATATTTCATTTATGGAAGCATTTCTGTTTGGGCGTCGTAGATGTCTAGAACATCAATATTCCCATCACTTGAACATCACCTGTTTGTAAGGCCTCACAGTTACTAGAATTTCCTTTCACAAACTGAAGATCTGATCATTTTCAGAAATCTGAAACAGTGGCATTTCAAAATGCCATGACTGAAGTCCTCATTCTTTGCTTAGATCAAATTGTCTTCATTCTTTGCTTAGATTAAAATGTCTTCATTCTTTGCATGAATCAAAATGTCGTAATGCTTTGCTTGAATCAAAATGTCGTCCTCATGCTTTGCTTGAAATCAAAATTTCTCCCTCGCTCTGTAACGTGAATCAAAATGTTTACAATTGTTTGAATATGTAAATTAATAAATAAACTATGATAAAATGTGTGGGATGGAGAGGTGAAAGTTTCAAGCCCACGCTGTCTGAATCCACCAAGGGTACAGCGACGGCATTCAGGGGGTCAAAGTCATAGGCTGCATTCGTGTCAATCAACAGATGGCTAACGGACACCTGGTGGCATCGCTCGGCCCTTGCGATGAACAACCGCGCGCCAGTGAAAAGCCAACAGAAGTACCGCCCGGTGGCAGATTTGGTCACAATCCCCAAAACCCCATCGTCAAAGTGCAGCGTCCCGTAGCACGTGTGGTGATTCTCCAACTTTCTGGCCTGGCCCGTTTCATTGCCGCACGTGACCGGGTCGTACCCCGCGTACAGCACCGTGCAGTCGCCGACGCACGGCTTGAGCAGAATCCTGCATTGGCCTTGAACTGTGGAGAACGTCGCCTGGTGGGGCTGCTCGCACCGCGTTTTGCTGAGCTTGGAAAGGTCAAAGAGCGCCGTGGCGTGCTCGGCGGGGGTCGGGGTGATGTGACCCCACTGGGTGCTGGACTCCTCGCAGGACAGCGGTTCTCCCGTTTTGGGGTCACGCGCAGCGGGCTGCAGCTGAAACACGAGCATCCCAGGCGCCCGGGGTATCAATCTCGCGCATGCGTAGTACGGCATGCACGATGGTTCACTGCCGATTTGAACCAGTCTGTAGAGAAACCCGTGGTAGGAACTTTCATGGCATTGAGATTCACCCTGGGTGCCAGCTATCCGAAACTCTCCCAGCTCACCACTAATTCTATCGTTTTCGACGTTTACCTCGAAGCTCGGTGGACTGCTTGAGATGTCTCTCCAGACCCCTTGGGTAGCCGGGTCGAAACTGCAATTTCGAAAGACGATTTCCTTATTACAACGCCCGCAATCCTCTGGGCAATCCAAAGAATCCGAATTGTAGCAGTTGCTGGCCGCCGACGAGCATTTCTCTATGTGAGATTGGTCCTGGCACTTGAAATCTTTGGCAGGCGTGTACTTAGCCATGAAACCGAAAATGCTCGTGTTTCGAGGGACGGCCTCGTTGCTGAAGGCCCCGCTGGAACAACGGCCGTCGACCGCGATGAACATCTGCAGGAAGTCCGCAGACTTGTAGCTGTACTTCTTGTAGTGGAGGCACCAAAGCTGCCTCGGGTTCTCCTGCATCTGGAGCAGCACCGAGCTGAACTGGTTTTCTTGCCAGGAGCCGAAGCATCTGAAGTAAGCGAGGTTTCGCTTGAGTATCTTCACCCTGGAGGTGAGCGCAGTGAGCTCACAGGAGTCGCCCAGCTCGATCAGAACGTTTCCAGACCGGGACCCATCACACTGGAACTGGATTCTGGGGTTGTAAGTCTGGATGCTGTCCGGGCAGGTGGACGTCACGGCCATGCCCGCGTGCATGATGAGCTGATAGCCCCCAGAGAGTGGACAGGGGTGTGTGAAATGACTCACGTCTGCCACCAGGACGGACTCTTCCTCTGTGTAAGTGTCGTCAGCGCAGTTCACCTGGTTTGGGGGGGGGGGGAAAATAGAAAACCAAAAAAAATTTTAATTTAAAAAAAGTGTGTGAAATGACTCACGTCTGCCACCAGGACGGACTCTTCCTCTGTGTAAGTGTCGTCAGCGCAGTTCACCTGGTTTGGGGGGGGGGGGGGAAATAAGAACATCAATAAAGATTTAAATTTAAAAAAATGATGTTCTGCTGTTTACGGTACAATACTGTTTAGGGTGAAAGGTCATCGTGTTGACATTTTGATCCTACAGACTATAGCCAAAACATTACAGGGGTGAGTTTTAAAGAGTGTGATGTTGACAGTCGCATAGATTAGCTTACACGGTCAAAATTAATAACGTTGGCAGTTGTGGAATGCAGTTTAAGACTTAACAATTATTATCTTGACAGTTTTAGATAGCAGATCTGAGTTAAAGCTAGTGACATTTATCGGCTGAAGTTAGTAGATTTTAGCTACAGAGATGCATATTGATGTTTAGATTCTAGTTAAAGAGATTTATGGTGATGCTCATCAGTTGCACAGCGTAAGTATAATATATATATATATATATAACATATCCATGTTATCTGTACAACCATGAAAGATCTTGGTAGATGGCTTTGGGCTTTGGTTTACCGTGCTTCCTGGCAATTCACCAGGTGAATTCCATCAGATAATAGAAACGTGATTGGCCTAAGCTATGCTTTAAAATGTTTTAAGTGCGTTTAAATACCAATTTTTTGGTCTAATCCAAAGATCTCTGTCTTTTATTAAATTTTTAATAAAGTGGGGGAACAAATAAAAAAAAACAAAAAAAACATTAAAAATAAAAATTTTAAATGGTGAAAATGTTGCTAAAATAACTAAAAGGAGATGGGGTTAGAGCGGAAGTGGATTTTTTAAATTTTTTTTTTAGAGAATGTAAACCTATCGGCAGTTAAATTATTCACAACATGGGTATTGAGAACTATTGTTTCGTTCCTTTTTTTTTTAATTTTTTAAAATTTCGCTTTGTTGAATTAGACGAGATCTCTAAAAAGGCCATCATCAAATTAGTAAGAAATCGTCCCAATTATAATAATTTGAGTCAGCTTTCTCCCCTTCTCAAAACTCAACTTGCTACACTCAACTTCCGAAACAGACCCGTAGAAATATACAAACCTTTTTCCTGATATAAGACCTGTCCGTCTTGCCCATTCTGATGACATAGGGCGTAAGAACGTTGAACTGTATACACTGGAAGATGCTGTCGTCCATGCCTGGGCTGTCCATCCTCACCAGGTATCTGTTTTCGCCATAGGCTATCTGACATCTGTACTCTGCCTGGAACGAGTAAAAGCCCCCCCAAAAAACCGTAGACGTACTCAGTTTCGCCAAAAAATAGTTTTAATACACTCGACAACATTGTTACTTGGGAAACACAACAACAGCAAACGTGTAAACGTTGATTGAATATGATATTTATAAAAATTGGGTCGATTTGAAAAAAAAAATTGGGTGAGGTGTATTAGGACAGCAAAAAACAAAGTCTACGAGGTTGACCAAAGTTCCCAATAAACATTCATCACCCGATGTCCAAGGTTCAAGGTTTCTTGGTTATTTACCTTGACAGGATATTGTCGGAGAATTTCGCTAGTTGACTCCCCTGGCTGTTATGAAAGCCTTGAGTACAAAGTAACAGCTATCTGAACATCAGCTGGTCTGAGGGTCCTCCCTACATCACAGTGTGTCGTTATAACATCGTTATGTACATTATGGGACCAAAGTCCGCAAAACATTAACATATAGCACCACCATCGTGTAACCAATGGGAGCGCTTCTAGAAGTTGCCGTAGTTTAGAAATGAACTCCACCCCCCCCCCCCAATCCCCCGGTAAGGAATTGTCTGCTTAGACGCCGTCTAGAATTGACGAACCGTGAGAAGCTTGTCTCAATTTAGAAGTGGCTCGCGGGTCAGAAATGGTCAACAGTGTACAGTGGACCGCTTTTCAGAAGAAGCGCACAGCTTAGAATGGGCCGCTGTTTAGAACTGGACCACAATTTAGAAGAAGACGACAATTTACAATTAGCCCACAGTTCAGAAGTGGTCCGCAGTTTAGAAATGGCCCGTAGTTTGAAATACTTATGATCTATTTCACTAACACGTAAAATGTACCTTACAACGTTACGGGGCCTGTCCAGTTGTTTGTGTACTGTGTACTGTCTCTGCCCCCAACTAACCAAGCGTGAACACATTAAATCAGGTCTCCGGAATTCCTCCCCCATCCCCCCAAAAAGTCATTCTTCATCTCTCGAATGGGCCCTTACCGTGGTCTTGGCTCCGTGTTGAAAACTGTCCACGGTCATGAGATCCTCTTGCTCCACCCCGACTTTGATGACGTTGTGAGAGTAAAGCGACGTCTGCTGGGTCCACACTCTGTGCTGAAGGAACAGGTCTTCCATGGGGAAACAGCTGTGGGCGTACCGCAGCAGGGCCGCCACCAGAACCACCAGACAGGTGATGCGGGAGTCTGTGATGACGTATTGCATTTTTTGTTGTTGCTGTATTCAAAAAAAAAAAAAAAAAAAAAAAAAATTGGGGGGGGGGGGGGGGGGGGGGGGGAAAAATTTAAAAAAAAAAAAA
>CAXITT010000335.1:71864-100760 GCA_964033795.1 Lymnaea stagnalis
AAAAAAAAAAAAAAAAAAAAAAAAAAAAAAACTAATTAACCCGGACAGGTTCCCCCCCCCCCCACGTCCCCCCTGCCCCCCCCCCCCCCGAAACGTATGTGTACATCAGCAAGACTTTCTTTTAGATGCCGACACACCGCAGAACCTGCCTTTCATAGGTACTGACGGTTTAACATCCTCTTGGCGTCATGAAAGGTTGACTAGCCTTGTGAGCTTCTTACACTTGCATGTTATAACCAGCCCCACAAATCCTAACCCCAGCCATTACATGGTAACGATCCTGACATTCATATCTACAAGTTTTGCCAAAATGTTGAGATGGTCATTATCAAATAGTATGCAGTGCCCGATAACTCCAAAATGATACACGATAAATAAGGTACGTCCCTTTCTTCCCTTTAACTGGTTCATTTAGAAAAAAAAAAGTCTAAGCAATGGTAATTGTGTGGTAAGTGTTTGGATGAAAAGAAAATTGGGAGGACAACAAAATGTTGCTAACATCATCAACACATCACCGTGATGCATTTTCATATATAAAATATTTTTGGTCTATTCCATTTGGAAAAAAATACAAATTTATCTATTAATGTATTGTTATGTAGGACGTGTTTACGTCATATTTCCCACGCGCTGAGATCCCTTGCAGACGCTGCGTTCGTATTGGGCGTGGTTTATTCCCTTTTATCTTGTCTACCACAAATTAAACTATCGCCTGTAGAAAATTAGAGAAAATTGTGGAATGTTCGAGGTACCATTACAATCCGGAATACGCCTCGAATTTTCGGTAGAACCGACTATAAAATCCAAGAGAGCAATATTGAGAAAAAGGAGATATTTTTGACTTCACGAGACAAGGGTGTATTATTCTGTGTGTATTCGTGTGTGTTAATTCGTAGTCATCATTGTAAATTATTTTCGGCACATTGTATTAACTGTATACCGGTAAAAGACATACCATACTCTGTAAGTTGATGATTTTTAATTAAATTTATTTTATTTTGTCATTATATGGATACTTAAATAAATAGTATTAATTGTAATTAGCAACAGTTTTGGGTGTCGTATTTTTGCTATTGTATTTCTCATACGGTATGGTCCTTTGATATGCACTGTTTAGAACGAGACATACGTTTAAAATAAGATATTAATCTCTTACTATAGAAGGCAGTGCGTAACAGAATACTATCTATTTGTTTTTTATTTTTGGGGGGATGGTGTTTATTTAGGCTTCTTTCCTAATAGAATTTGTTTTTCCATTTTTTTCACCCCCACCCAATCTTTTTTTTTTCTTTTCAAAAACCGGGGAGAAGGTTTGGTTGGGGGGGGGGGGGAACTGGCATGGAGTGGTTAATGAGATGCCTATTTCTCTCATTAACGACATACATCCCTCAAAAACTACCTCAATAAGAAACCAATTACATGGGTGACTTCAAGTGTTGTTCGCAAATCCGTTTACATTGTCAACAAAAAACATAAGTTTACAAAATTAATTTAAAGACGGAAATCCAGGGGAGAAAATATGCAGAAGTTTATTATCTGCCCTTGAGTGGCCCTTTCAATAATATGACGATAAGTACGGAAAGCCATTACTATTAATAGACAATTATCCATGGTATTTAAAAAAAACATTTTGGTGATTCGCTGTAATCCAAAGTTGATGTAGTTGTAGTTTGATAAAGGGAAAGATCTTTCATTGTTCTATCGAATATCCCCCTCTCCAAGCACACGACCTTGTTGAACATTTGACTTAACGGACCCCATCTTACCCGCACGTGATAGTGTTGCACATTTGATTTAAAGGACTCCATCTTACACGTACATGATGGTGTTGGACATTTGACTTAACGGACCCCATCTTACAAGTACATGATGGTGTTGGACATTTGACTTAACGGACCCCATCCTACAAGTACATGATGGTGTTGGACATTTGACTTAACGGACCCCATCTTACAAGCACATGATGGTGTTGGACATTTTACTTAACGGATCCCATCTTACAAGTACATGATGGTGTTGGACATTTGACTTAACGGACCCCATCTTACAAGTACATGATGGTGTTGGACATTTGACTTAACGGACCCCATCTTACAAGTACATGATGGTGTTGGACATTTGACTTAACGGATCCAATCTTACAAGCACATGATGGTGTTGGACATTTGACTTAACGGACACCCTCTTACGAGCACATGATGGTGTTGGACATTTAACTTAACGGACCCACCTCACTCCTTTTTTTTCAGAAGCACAAAATGGTGTTGGACATTTGACTTAACGGACCCCATCTTACAAGTACATGATGGTGTTGGACATTTGACTTAACGGACCCCATCTTACAAGCACATGATGGTAATGGACATTTGACTTAACGGACCCCATCTTACAAGCACATGAATGTATTGGACATTTGACTTAACGGACACCCTCTTACGAGCACATGATGGTGTTGGACATTTAACTTAACGGACCCCATCTTACAAGCACATGAATGTATTGGACATTTGACTTAACGGACACCCTCTTACGAGCACATGATGGTGTTGGACATTTAACTTAACGGACCCCCCCTCACTCCTCTTTATTTACAAGCACATGATGGTGTTGAACATTTGACTTCCCAATGAAGGAGTTTCTCCCATTGACGTACTCTATTACAGTTTGTGTTGTTGTTGCGCCATCCACAGACAGCATGCCAAGCGAAATTCCAACACACCCCAAACCCTCACTACACACACACACACACACTTTTTTCTCACTCAACACACACTCCATGAATACCCATTCCTTGTTATCTCTTTACCTTTTCACGCCATCTTCCTGTGTTTTTTGTGTCAGCTTTAAGACCTGCTAACAGCTGCGGTGTTTTGGGCACATGAACTTTTCACAAAGTTCGTTGTGGTTCATTGTTTCCATAGGTTAAACTATCTGCCACTATCTGCCACTATCTGCCACTAACTGCCACTATTTGCCACTATCTGCCACTATCTGCCACTATCTGCCACTATCTGCCACTATCTGACACTATCTGCCACTATCTGACACTATCTGACACTATTTGACACGATCTGACACTATCTGCCACTATCTGACACTATCTGCCACTATCTGCCACTATCTGACACTATCTGCCACTATCTGCCACTATCTGACACTATCTGACACTATTTGACACTATCTGCCACTATCTGCCACTATCTGCCACTATCTGCCACTATCTGCCACTATCTGCCACTATCTCACACTATCTTCCATTATCTTCCATTATCTGTCTCTATCTCTCTTTATCTTTGTTTATCTTCATTTATCTTACTATCTGCCACTATCTGCCACTATCTGCCACTATCTGCCACTATCTGCCACTATCTGCCACTATCTGCCACTATCTGCCACTATCTGCCACTATCTGCCACTATCTGCCACTATCTGCCACTATCTGACACTATCTGACACTATTTGACACGATCTGACACTATCTGCCCTTTCATCTCAATGACTCGGGGCATCTTCTGGTTCGCGCTTGCATCACAGAGATAACTAGATCTCAGATTTTGATCTCTTTTCTTTTCTTTTAATATTGGCATCGATTGACTACTATCAGGAGGAGTTTGTTTCTTTTTAATTATTATTATGTTATTATTATTATTATTATTATTATTATTATTACCATTTTTTTAAAATATTAATATTATTCTTATTTTAACTTTGTTACTTTTGTGCAGGCTTGACACACTATATTTTGAAAAAGAACAAATAAAGGGATTGAGATTTCAAGGTAATTTGTATATTTTCCAATAATTGTCTAGTGACAATTATGTAAGACCAATTCATGGTGTGAAAGGTCCACGATAAGGTTCACTATAGTTTTACAATTCGTGAAAGGTCCACCTTAAGGCGCTCTAACATTATACAATACGTGTACGATGTCCCGTGGGGGGACTATCCATGACCAATAAAATGCGACACTTAGGAGACGATGTCCCAATACATGAAGGTAGTCTCGTGCCATGACAGGTACAGATTGATATTATACCAAACATGATATGTACAGATTGTACCATACACCATATGTACATATTGTACTAAACATGATCTGTACATATTGCACTAAACATGATATGTACAGACTGTACCAAATATGATATGTACATATTGTACTAACATGATATGTACAAATTGTACCAAACATTATATCTGCAGATTGTACCAAACATCATATGTAAAGATTGCACCTAACGTGATAGGTACAGATTGACAAACATGACATGTACAGATTGTCCTTAACATGATATGTACAAGATTGTACCACACATCCTATGTACAAATTGTACCAAACATGATATGTACAGATTGTACCAAACATGACAAGCACGAACTCCATGAAGATTACATGTACGATCTCACTAAACACGTCATGTAGACTGTTGACAAACTAAGTTCATCTCGTCAAGCGTGGCATATGAAGTAAAGTCAATCAACCCGTGGCCCGCGGACAACATGCGGTCCTTCGAGTATTTTAATGCAGCCCTGTTGCACAGTTAAGCATTGAAATCTTAATCTTAATTTTTTTTTTCCAAATTTCATTCCCTTTTTTTAAATTTCAGATTAAGTTGGCGTCTCTGCGTGACGTCCAGGCTCTGATCAATGGAAAACACGATATCGACCGAAGTTTCTGTAAGCGAATGCGATGAGATAATTACAATGAAGCCTAACATGTTCTCACATTGCCTAGGATTCTGTGACGTCAAATATGACATCAACCGACTGACTAAACGATTCCCCACATCATGATTAGGTATTTTGTGTACGCAACTTTTTACATTTCGTGACGGGCACAAACTATCTCTCACACTACCCTTGCAGAGTTGTGAGCACGGTACCATTTGTTTCAAGGCCTGACATCACTAACACACTCGCAACACATTACCATCGTAGCGTTGTGTGCACCGATCCTGACCGTTCATGACATCTCCGAGACTTTCACATCACATTACAGTTTCGTGTCGTCAGACACTGACTCACCCTACACGACATTTGACATGCACACTACTCACCTCGAAATTCAGCAGCACACGCAGAAAGAATCAAGGAGAGGGTGGGGGGTGGAGAAAAACCACGCAAAACGATCAATAGCTTTCTCCGACTGGAACTGGACGCACGGGGATCACACCCAACTGGACTCTCGCCTGGCCCTTGTTTACATCACACTGGGGCGGCTTGGGGTGCATTTTTGTGCGATAACCTCTCCACAAGACAATACAGGCTCCTGATTATGAATCCACTCAGGAAATTCTTTACACGCACGCGGCTCGGGGGGGGGGGAGGGTGTGAGGGGAGGGTGGCGCATGGAGTGGTTGCCTGATACTACCTCCGCGTAGTGAGGCTCGTCTCGACACAATGTGGCATGAGAGGGCAACTCCTATTTGACCTATGACCTCACCCTGGAGAGTTGCTCCATGGCAGACCCAGCTAAGATTCTATGGCAACGCGTTGATGCCGAGTTATTTTTTTCTTCTTCTATGCTGCAGGTGTGAGTCGTTAGGCTCTTCGGCTGCTGACAGTTCAGCTGCTGACAGTTTGGCTGGTGACAGTGAAAAAGCTGTTGATAGTTTGACAGCAGACAGGATGGCTGCTGAGAGTATGGCTGCTGAAAGATTTTCTGGTGACAGTTTATCTGTTGATAGATTGCCTGCTGATAGTATGGCTGCTCACAGTTTTGCTGCTGATATTTTGGCTGCGGACTTCATAGCTGCAGGCCCGTTCTTAGGCATACGCTGACTACGCATCAGCGTAGGGGCCCGAACGTGAGGGGGCCCCCGTGAGGCGCCCTCGATCCCCCGGTTTTTTTTAAACTGGCACTGAAGCCGTCTGTGTCACTCACGTTACCTTCCTCATCCTGGAATTTATCATTCTGAGTTGAATTCGGAGGCAGGGGAAGGGAAGCAGCAGGGGGGAGCTTTGGGGGTGGCAGACAGGAAATCGGGGGCTTGGCCGTGGGAATGGGAAAGAGGAAACATTGATGAAGGCAGAATGGAGGTGCCGCAGTGGTGGGTGGTGCTTTCTCCTCAGCTCGAGGGAGCTCCACCCCGAATCCCCCCTTCCGGGGCCCCCAAACTCCTAAGAACGGCTGTTAATACTTTGGCTCAAGGCAAGTTCAGTAAATCGCCCAGAAATTCCAGAAATAGTGAATTTAAATTTAAAAAAAAAAAACCCAATAGATGTAATATAAGGAAAAATCTTTTGGATATATCCCCATCATGTCTTCTTGTCGATTTCTCCATTTTTCAAACACTAACAATCAGAAGATTGAGAGTGTAGGGGTCGTTTTAAACACTAACAATGGAAGTCAGAAGAGCTCTATGATTTAAAAAAAAAAAATATTTGGTTTGTGGGGGGGTCGTTTTAAGCAAAAATTCTCCTTGCTTGTTAAATGGGGTAAAGACAAGAATTGGAAAGCGTTTCCTACCTATGAGTCACAAGCTAATTCACGCGGTCCTCTCGCCTGTGAGAAAATAAACAATCATTTCAGATAACACATTTCTCTTGTCGAGGGAGATTTATTGAACAGGAAATATAGTCCGGTGAACAAAAGCTTCCATATCAGTCCAACTGCACAATTGTGCAGAAATACAACAGAAAATTGTACAATAAGTTGTGCTGAAATCATGAATAGTCCACCGAATCACAGTAAACTCAAGAATTGTTCACTGCAACTCCCCGACATACTTTAATTTTTTCTCATTTGTTTTTTGGCAGGCTTATGCGAATGGTGATTTGATCTACCTGGCAGGTGTATAATATAGGCTAACCTATGATTTTCTGAGCATGGTGTTGCGAAAATGGACCCGTAAAGGGGGGGGGGTGGGTGGGTGGGTGTGGTGGTTGATGGATGGGATGAATTTCTTAATGATCCGACCTGGTATGGAAGGCAAGTAATGTTTTTTAGGTGGTAAGTAGTGTTTGTTTGGTGGCAAGTAGTGTTTATAGGTGGCAAGTAGTGTTTGTTAAGTGGCAAGTAGTGTTTGTTAAGTGGCAAGTAGTGTTTGTTAAGTGGCAAGTAGTGTTTGTTAGGTGACAAGTAGTGTTTGTTAAGTGACAAGTAGTGTTTGTTAGGTGACAAGTAATGCTTGTTTGGTGGTAAGTTATGTTAGTTTGGTGGCAAGTATTGTTTGTTAAGTGGCAAGTAGTGTTTGTTAGGTGACAAGTAATGTTTGTTTGGTGCCCATTAATGTTTCTTAGGTGGCAAGTAATGTTTTTTAGGTGGCAAGTAGTGTTTGTTAAGTGGCAAGTAATGTTTATTAGTTGGCAAGTAGTGTTTGTTAGGTGGCAAGTAGTGTTTGTTAGGTGGCAAGTAGTGCTTGTTAGGTGGCAAGTAATGTTTGTTAAGTGGCAAGTAATGTTTATTAGTTGGCAAGTAGTGTTTGTTAGGTGGCAAGTAATGTTTGTTAAGTGGCAAGTAATGTTTATTAGTTGGCAAGTAGTGTTTGTTAGGTGTCAAGTAGTGTTTGTTAGGTGGCAAGTAATGTTTGTTAAGTGGCAAGTAATGTTTATTAGTTGGCAAGTAGTGTTTGTTAGGTAGCAAGTAATGTCTGTTTTAGTGGCCATTAATGTTTCTTAGGTGGCAAGTAATGTTTGTTAGGTGGCAAGTAATGTTTGTTAGGCTGCAAGTATTAAACGCATTATAAATATGGACTATACGTTTTATGAAGTAGTAAATGACGTCATTGATGTTTGTTTCGGCTTTGATTGTTGTTTAAGGTACAGATTTATTGTCAATGTGTCGTATTTCTTTAGACGGTTCAAGTCATCACACTGATAGGTAGAAAAACAGGTGCACAAATGAGCTGTCTCAGAGTGGCGTGCTTAAATGGCGATACGCTGTTATGGTGGCACCCTTCTCTCATGCGGTGTACTCTGATGGACGCTGAGGCCCTGTTATGTTGGAAGAATACTCTCGTGGCCCCCTGCTCTGATGACGCCCTGTCCTGGTTGGCACCCATTTCTGATGACACCCTGTCCTAGTTGGCACCCTGCTCTGATGACACACTTATCTGACGACACCCTGTTCTGGTGGGCACCCTGCTCTGGTGACACACTTATCTGATGACACCTTGTTCTGGTGGGCACCCTGCTCTGATGACACACTTATCTGACGACACCCTGTTCTGGTGGGCACCCTGCTCTGGTGACACACTTATCTGATGACACCTTGTTCTGGTGGGCACCCTGCTCTGGTGACACACTTATCTGATGACACCCTGTTCTGGTGGGCACCCTGCTCTGGTGACACACTTATCTGATGACACCTTGTTCTGGTGGGCACCCTGCTCTTGTCTTTGATTACGTTTCGTTATTCTGGAGCAAACTCCTAACATTGCATGCTTCCTTTGGCGTCCCCCTCCCCCCTATGAGGGGGTGTCGCCCCCAGTGAGAATCTCACTCTTATTATTATTATTTCAAATATCCAATAGCCTTACGAACAGACTGAATTAAACGTCGACTTCTGTGTAAATGCACACATTCACCCTGATGACACATGCTGCACAGAAGGCGATATTTGTATACAACAGACCCTCATCCCACTAATTGAAATAAGCGACAATGTTTGTGTACATGGGCAACAGAGATTTCCAGACTTTCCTTGGCGACAACCGTTTCAGACGTGCAACATTTCGTGACACAGTATTTCAGTTTCACTTGTATGGCAGGGGAGGGGTTCAATGGACACAAAAATAAATGTATGGTGACACAAGATATTTCTTGCAAATGTTATTTACATAATATATATATATATATATATATATATATAAAACATTCCACATTTCATTTTTGTTAATATTTGTTGGAAATGATACTTCCCAAATGTATGATCAAACTGCATTAGAATTTATAAGTCTTTATTTCTTTCTTTAAGCCTATATTAGGATTTATTCTTAAACTCGAAACCAAACGCTATCAAAGTCAGCTTCTTTAAGAAAACATCTTTAAAAGATTCATATCCATTTTTATTATTGGGGGGGGGGGGTGTTAGATCTGCTATTTCCTATTTTTTGACAGTTTTGGGAAATATTTTTAAAAATCTCCATTATTTTACTTTCTTTTCAAAATTAGCATAATTTCTAATCTCTTAGGGCAAACATTTGATCGGCCGCTTTTTATCTATCCACTACAGTTTTAAACCGAACTGTTGTATTCATCGACCAATATTTTCTTAATTATCTATTGTAGAACACAGCACATTGTTTTCACGGGCGGCACCAATTCGGTATCTCCAAGCATTCGATGGAACACTACAACTCAAAACATTCAACCAAAATATGAACTATGCAGCTAACAACCAGAAGTGCTTAGCGCTTATTAAGACTTAAGAATAACAACAGCAAAACAAATGTCAAATTGATGGCAACCCGCGTCCGCATTACGTGACTACAATTTACTCTGTGCTCCTCCCCCCCGTTTTTCTTGGAGGCATTTTGCGCGACACACCCGCCATCATCTGGTGGCACACCAGTCATCATCTCGCAACACACCCGTCATCATCTCGCGACACACCCGTCATCATCTCGCGACACACCCGTCATCATCTCGCGTCACACCCGTCATCATCTCGCGACACACAAGTCATCATCTCGCGACACACCCATCATCATCTCGCGACACACCCATCATCATCTCGCGACACAACCATCATCATCTCGCGACACACCCGTCATCATCTCGCGACACACTGGTTGCGGAGCTGTGCTCAAATCCACGCGTTATTCTACTGAAATGTTACTGTAAGAAATGGCGTCAGCGGGGCGAGTCTAGACTCTTTATGCCCCCCCCCCCCCCACACTACCCCCCCCCCCCCCCCATCGGGCCGCAGAGCGGCACGTTGGAGATGCCCACTGGTCAGGACGGCCCCTACGCAGGCCCCTCACCCAAGTCCCCCGCCTGGGCGCTCGACCTGGACCCCGCCTGGGGGCCGCCCCAACCAAGAGGCACCCGGTCGATCCGACACTATGCGTTTAAACAGTGCACTCGATCGACTTTCTCAGGAGTTGGGATGGACAAATTTACGTCCTTAATATCTTCCCCCACCCATCCCGGGAAAGCGTCGGACGCCCTATAAGAGGGATTCCACAGTGGGCTTCCACAACGCGACTAGCTCACGCTGTAGCTGGGACGAAACGGTTGCTTAGGGGCATCGTTCTCACGACTGCATGATTTGAATCCTCGGCCAGAGGTTACCACCCTCGCCTCTGGCCTCATACCCTTCAACGGCAACTTGTAATCACGATCCCTACCCTGGCTCTGCCTAACTTTCCGACTGCGAAATATCACAACCGGCAGCCCTGTAGGAGCTGTTTAATGTACGGCAGGTACCGAGCACACCCTTTGTCTGCCCACGCGGGGCATGCCCAGTAGTTCTGTTTCCAGGCAAACGCCGAGGGGGTCGGTGGCCGACGCTTCCTAATCGGCAAGCCACAACAGACATGTCAACCGGAAACCGGGAACGCGTTATTCTACTCAAATTCGATGTGTTTCAATACATTTGAATTGTGTAGAGATCGCTAAGCATCGAAATGGTTGTACGACGTTCACAGGAGTGATCAAGTATCTGAACAAATCTCTCGCTGCACACCTGGAGAATGCAGTGAAACTGGCCTTAGATTCAAATAACTGGCCTTAGATTCAAATAACTGGCCTTAGATTCAAATGTTTGATTATTGGAAGGGAAAAAAAAAAAAAGAGAAAATGCATTGCTAAAATATGGGGGTTGGGGGTGGGCGAGAATAAAGGCAGAAATCCACAGAACAATGACGACTGTAAAATGATATGACATCGGGATGTAAAAGGTTGAGCTGGCAATTGTGTGTTTCAATATAGAAAAAAAAATGAAATGCAGTACAAATTAGCACACCCCACGTGACCTGCGTGCAGTGGGCGTAGCTAGGGTTAGTGCCGCGCAGGGTGGATCAATATTTGTGACGCCCTATCCCACGAAAAAACACACTGCAGTTAGCCAAAAGTGCCACCCCTTCATTAGAAGCAAAGAAGCCCCCCCCCCAACCCCCTACCCCCGGGGCGGCCCCCTACCTTCCTACGCCACTGCTCGTGTGGCCATACTGATCGGCTTCCTTTATGTTTAAATAACTTGAAAATGTGAGTATGGTGCGGTTACATGTGACACGCATACACCCTGCTGGTGACACACATACACCCTGCCGGGGACACACGTACTCGCTGCCGGTGACACACATACACCCTGCCGGGGTCACACGTACACCCTGCCGGGGACACACAGTTTGAACAAGCATGTACAACAATATCCCAATCACACATGGCGATTAAATGGTTGTGCAAAACAAGCCATGGTCCAAACTTAACGAAGTCATTGGCGACATGTGTGCAAATGTACACGGCCCCAATGGCAAATTATTGTCAATATAAACCATACCCTGAGCATCTAAGTGAAGCCAATGGTGATGTTTGTGTAAATTAACACCCCAGACCCTGATTACACAGCACACTCACTGTTTTCAAAGAAGATTATGAAGAATATTAAAAACAAACCGTTGTAAAATAGTTGTTTTCATTGGCTTGGTAACCCGTCTGACTTATGTGTGGATATTCCCGCATTCCCAGAAATTTAAGGTTGGGTTTTTTTGTGTGCTTCATTTAAGGGGGGAAAACACTTTTTTTTGGATGGAAGCCAAGACGTGTAAAAATGTGACCTTTGCCATCAACAGCATGACTCATTCGAAAGATTTACAAAGTAATTTTTTTTTTTATTAAAAAAAAAATCAATAAAGTAAGGGAAGTAACTATAGAAATTTTGAACGGTCGAGTAAAGTTTCCATTCTCTTGTTATGTACCCTTCATCATTTTACAAATTTTTTTAAAAATATTTATGAAGTTGGTAGTTTGGCAGTAGTAATATTTTCAGGCATGCCTCCTGTTGTGTGAAACATTCGAAACCTATCGAAAGATGCTTTCCCATATATCTATTTTTTTTTAAAAATAAAAAATAAAAAATTATAAATTATTTAGGCCTATATTTTTATTCTAATCTTTTTCATTCACACATAGTCAAGCGGCTTTGACTGCGCTGCGCTCTAAACCCTTGAAATTCCGTCCTATATTTTGGAGTTCGAATCGCAGCCTAAAACAGATCATTACAATCTTCTTTTTGTTTCCTAAAAAAAAAAAAAAGCACCACCTAAATCCCCCACCAAAAACAACAAAAAACAACAACCACCAACCAACAACGAAAAAAAACAAAAATATTTAAAAAATTATAGAACTATTTTCCCTTTCCCGTATTCATTTTGTTACCTGTATATATTAAAAAGGAGGGTTCAAACCCCCCCCCCCCCTTCTTCTCTAACTCAGATTTGATGCAGCTGCCCCCTCCCTCCCTCCCCCCACCCCCCTCGCCCCAATTCAAAATACCTAACGCTGTAAATATTCAGGACTGAAATGGGTTAACTTTACATTCTTCTCTAACTCAGATTTGATGCAGCTGCCCCCTCCCTCCCTCCCCCCACCCCCCTCGCCCCAATTCAAAATACCTAACGCTGTAAATATTCAGGACTGAAATGGGTTAACTTTACATATTCCAATTCTCTCACTACATTGGATTGGAAGAGATAGTTGTCTTTAGAATTTTAGAATACAATGCCATTCATATTTTATGGTAATAATGAACACTGCTTGGAGATGATTTAATAAAAATTCTTAAAATAATCCCCAGGTATTATAAAATATTTTTCTTTCTTGGGAATAGTTATTATTATTTAAGCATTTTTTAATGTAAAATGAATGTGAAAATTATTTAAAAAATCATTTATGTTCTAAATTTTTTAAATTAATTAAACAACAAGGGAAAATACAATACATCCAATTACTGGCTTCGTCACATCCATTATTAATTTATCTTTATGTTTAATAAACTGCTTGATGTTTTACTACATTTTTTTTTCAGGGGGAATAATATAAGATTACTACGAATTTATAGTTATACATTAGTTTTTTCCCCTTAGCCAGTGTTCAGAACCCAAAAAAAAAAAGTGTAAGTTAAAGTTTAAAATAAGATTTTGTATTTAAGATACAAGGCAAAGATACATTTTCTCGTTCAGGACGACGATAAGACTATCCAATGCCATATAAACTATGGAGTGATGAGTCAGAGTGGTGCTTCTTTTAAATCATGCATTTCTCTAAGTCACAAATAACCTTTTTTTTTTTTTTTTTTTTTTAAAAAGATAGTTTTTTGCAATTATAACTCCCTTGAGGGCCCCATTTTTTTTTACAATGTGCACATATTAATGTTTTCATTTGTATCAATGAATATTTTGAGCACACTCTTGTCCAACTCAGCTTTGTAACAACTTATTAAAGTGACATCTGCCTTATAAGTGACATTTGAATTACTGTCACCTCTGCCTTAAAGTTAATTTTTTTTCCTAAGTGACATCTGCATTATCGTTACCTGCGTCTTACAATGAGTTTTGTCTTAAATTGGCTTTTTTCCGCACATCTAACTTTTTTTATAAGGAGAATAAAATTGTGTTTGTTCAAATATGAAATATTCAAATGCAGATAATGATATTTAATACAAACTAAAGACATGGCACCAAGACCAATCTCTTTCTGGTCATTGTTTTCCAACCTGGCATCACGCTGACGTCACACAAGGGTCTACACCTGACTCACACACGGGTCTTCACCTGACGTCACACACGGGTCTACACCTGACGTGTTATCGGCCCATACGCTTCCATCACCTCGCTCTAAGTGAGTCTGACACGGTCGACCATAGAATACTTTGTCAGTTCAGCTTGACTTAATCCTCGGCTGAATTCCCACAGAGACGCAAAATGTCCTGGATGAGGGGGAAAATGTCTCGGCCGACAGGCTGTAAATCTTTCTCATTAAAATTCGACGACCTATCATGTCAGGGTTGCCTCCCTGTTCCGATCAAGTTGCCGCCCCTGAACAGACAACGTAGTAGAGAATTATTTCTGAGCAAAAGAAATCAAATATTAAACACAAATATTTTTTTTTTTAGTAGTGGTTTATTGTTTAGATCAGGGTTCTCAAACTCAAATCATCCGGGGGCCGCAGGAGGTAGAGTCTGAGTGAGAATGGGCAGCATCAAAATTAAAAAAAAGAAGAGATTACAAATTCAATAAAGTACCCCTGTTACAATCGGCTAAAACTTTATTAATAACAAAATAAAACATTAAGGGTTCTCAACAACTATGCTTCACCTACTTCCTCCTCTTGCTCATTGGCAGAGACCTGGCAGCGCTTCTTCTTACACAGCTGAGCAGTAAGTTTGGCCCTGAACTTTGACTTGTTAAATTTCATAGTGAGAAAAGAGCTTTTCACACAGATAGGTTCTCCCCAAAAAAAGGTCACATGATCCGATTGAGCATCCTGGAAATCTCAGTGAAGGTGGAGGGCAATGCTCTTATAAATTGTCCATGCTTGTCTGTTTCTCCATTCAGTCACTGAACTTAGAATTGCACTGAAGATCAATCAGCTCCATTTGAAGCGCATGGGCGGGGGTTTGGGGGGGGGGGAGAGGAGGGCGCATCTTCCACATTCAAATAAAAAGGAGCAGCAAAAAGTTGAAACGTTGCTCTGTGTGTTATGAAGTAAAATAAACATGCATGTCATCAAATTCTTCCTGTAGATTTGCAATGGCGTCAGTTAAGTCCCTTCTGAATGGTGTCCCCGAATCCATGAGCACTTTTCATGGCAGAGATTTCTCTAAGAACCATAACACAAGTTTTGTGCAAGAATGCCCTGACCTTGTCATAGGCAACACTGGCACGTTGCCCCTGGTCTTGTCACTTCATGTTGAGTACATTCAGCTCCTGTGTAAGGTCAACAAGAAAAGCCAAGTCCAGGAGCCATTTGGGATCAATTAGTACAGGAAAAACCACCCATAAACTTCTCCACGAAGGCTTAAAATGCTAAAACGTGTTCAGGCAGGAGGCAGGAGCAGGCGATAGTTATGAATTATTGACGTGAAGGAAGATGCTATTGTGAGGAGAATGAATTTTGATTTTTTTTTTAATTGAAGAAAAGTTCCTTTCTGGCTAACCCTATTTTGAAATGGAACCAAGCTGACATGCATGGAATTTCCCTCATTCGTTAACAGTAGGGGCAATTTTAATAGGGATTCTTTGATACTGTGTGAGATTGCTACGATTTACACACTGATGGTTGTGCATTAGTTGCAAGAAATCACACCTCCGGACTATCTCCTTCATTCCTGGTCAAGACTGTCTCGTGGTGGCGGAGGTATTGCTGTTCTTTACAGGAGCTCCCTCAAGAATAGTGTGGCGTTCTCAAAATCAGACCAGTTTGTTTCATTTGAGATTTGCAAGATGCAACTTAATTATTGTGACCAAGCGATTACTCTTCTTTGCATATACAGGCCACCTCCCAATAAGCGAAATAAGTTGAAGGCCTCCCAGTTTACTGCTGAATTTTTAAAGCTCCTAGACACGTACGCCTCTACTAATAACAACGTCATCATAATAGGTGACACCAATTGCCACTTTGATTCCACCACTGACAGCTATGTGAAGACTCTGAAATCAGCTCTTGACACATACAGTATGATCCAGCTTGTCAGTGTCCCGACACAGAAGAGGGGCCACATCCTGGATTGGCTTGTTGTCAGAGAGGACCGCGCAGCTGTCATCCGCAACCTCCTTATTGAAGATAAAACGATATCTGATCACTTTCCCATATTCTTTGACCTAGACATGAAGAAGCCAGGGCGCCCTCTGCGCACAGTCACATCTCGTAACCAGCGAAAAATTGATCTAGTAGCCTTCAGATGCGACGTCGCTGCCCTCAGGTGCAGTGAAAAAGACCCCGCTACATCCTACAACAGTGGCCTCAGAGTCATTTTAGACAAGCATGCACCACTGACCACACGGCGCGTTACTGACCGCCCTTCCGCCCCATGGCTCACGCCCGAAATTAAGGAAGCAAAGCAGAAGCAGCGACGTGCAGAACGCCAATGGCGGAAGTCGGGCTTGACTGTGCACAGACAAATCTTTGTCGACCAAAGGGAACGAACCAAAACGTTGGTCCTCGCAGCTAGGACAGAGCATGTTAGTCATCAGATTATAGACAGCAGCTCAAGCAAGGACCTATTTCGCATTGTGGGTCAGCTGACAGGTAAAAACAAGTCTACATCTCTGCCAAATAATATTGCCGTAGAAGAGCTGCCAGACGCTCTAAATGACTACTTCATTACAAAAGTTAAGAGGATCAGAGCGAAACTTGACAGTTGCACCGATACTGCTCCAGAATTCTCACCCTTCAATGGCTCTTCTATGGGTGAATTTGTTGAGGTCAGTGACTCGAATGTGAGGAAAATCCTTGCTGATACCCCAAGAAAGTCATGTTCGCTTGACCCTCTTCCAGCAGGGCTCCTGTATGAATGTCTGGATGAAATTGTCCCCATCGCCACTTGTATCATAAATCAGTCCTTAGCTACTGGTATTGTTCCATCATCTTTTAAAGAGGCGATCGTCACTCCACTATTAAAGAAATCAAATCTTGACCCAAATGTGATGGAAAATTATCGCCCCATCTCAAATCTACCATTTATATCCAAAATATTAGAAAAAGTCGTTCTCCGCCAACTCCTGGATCACCTCATTCAATATGACTTGTTTGAACCATTCCAATCAGCATACAGGGCGCATCACTCTACTGAGACAGCCCTGTTGCGCGTCGTAAAAGACCTTCTGTCGTCTTGTGATGAGGGCCAGGTATCGATTTTGTCTTTACTCGATTTATCGGTAGCTTTCGATACGCTTGATCACGGCATACTGCTCCAGCGTCTGCAACAAACGTTCGGTCTCACTGATACCGTCCTGAGTTGGTTCGGATCATATCTGACTAATCGGGTCCAGTCAGTTATTTCAAACGGCCTGACTTCGACGAAATCCAATATCGAATTCGGAGTACCCCAGGGCTCGGTCCTAGGCCCGGTGCTTTTCACGATGTACATTCAGCCCCTGGGCGCAGAGATCCATCAGTTATACATGCAATACCACATGTTCGCAGACGACACTCAAATTCATCAATCCGTGCTCCCCTCTAAGTTCCCTCAGCTGCTCACTATGACACAGAAGACAGTTGAATCAGTTAAACTTTGGATGACCATAAACAAGCTCAAATTGAACGATGATAAGACTGAGCTGCTCCCCATCGCGACCGCTCAGAAGCAAAAATCTGCAAATAACACGACATCAATTACTCTTTCAGGAGTGCGTATTGAGTTAGCTCAAACAGTGCGGTACCTGGTTGTCTACCTAGACAGAAGACTTACCTTGGAAAGTCACATTAACATGCTATGCAAGGCGATTTTTCTAGAGCTGCGCAGGATTAGCCACATCAGGCCCTTCCTAACAATTGATGCAACGAAGAGGCTGATGTCTGCATTTGTGCTATCACGCATGGACTATTGCAATTCTCTCATGGTGGGTCTTCCAGCTATGCTCCTTGATAAAATTCAGATAGCACAGAATAATGCTGCTCGAATTGTTCTCCGCAAAAGCAAGTTCGACCATGCAAATTCAATTCTGAGAGAGTTGCATTGGCTGCCGGTGCGTGCTCGCATAGAGTACAAAATCGCAACTTTGTGCTACCGCTGTCTACATGGCCTGGCGCCGTCCTATCTGAAAGAGCTGCTGACGCCTTATGTACCAACCAGACAACTCCGCTCATCCGACAGTGGCAAACTCTTGACACGTGGTGTTCGCCTTGAGACTTGCGGAAAGCGCACTTTCGCGTTTGCTGGTCCAACAATTTTGAACGCCCTTCCACTCGATCTCAGAAACATCC
This sequence comes from Lymnaea stagnalis, assembly GCA_964033795.1. Taxonomy (NCBI): domain Eukaryota; kingdom Metazoa; phylum Mollusca; class Gastropoda; family Lymnaeidae; genus Lymnaea; species Lymnaea stagnalis. The sequence goes on from CAXITT010000335.1 coordinate 89,736, forward strand.
AGACACTGGAGTCTTTTAAAACCGATTTAAAGACACATTTATTTCGCAAACACCTTCTGGGATGATTGTCTACCATATTTTCCATTTAATGCATATTAGCTGTGTTGCTCAAGGTTGAAATGGGTTGAAAGACTTTGACAATGTATGCTTGTAATTAGTTTTTGTAGTATTGCGTTTGTTTTAAATGTGGTTAATTATAGATTTGTTTTTTGTTGACTTTGTACCGCGCTTCGAGCCTTTGGGGATGAAGCGTGTTTTTGAAATGAACTTTATTTTTATTATTATTATTATTATTATTATCCATTACCTGACTTTTTAAACTTTTCTCAAAACCGCACTTTGGCCGCCATGTTTGTCTCATAAAATGCTATGAAATAAAAAATTTAGTTCGGTTTTAAAACGGCTTTTACCATTATAATTAACGTCCAAATCAATTCAATCACAATAAAAATCTGAATTAGACTAGTCGCTGAGATTTGACTGAAACTCCATGGAGTGTCACATTATATCTATCAGAATGGGGAAAGCTCTCGGGCCGCATAACGCTAAACTTATATGTCATGTAGCGGGCCGCAAAATATAGTCTTGCGGGCCGCGAGTTTGAGACTCCTGGTTTAGATGCTGTTCTGCTTTACAGACGTGTAAGAAGTGAGGGCTACCGACACTTAGCTATGAGATATACATCACATGTTTTGGTTCCCTTTCTCCCTCCCCAACCTTCAAACATCTGCGCACTTGTCACCCACCTCGAGTTTCAAACTCTTCTCCAGGTCATCATTGAGTTGGTGCAGCTTCCCTTCATGAAAATATATTTTTTAATGAAGCATACTTAAGATAATTGGTGTGTTTGTGTGTGTGGGGGGGGGGCGCTAGGGGGGTATCAGCCCCGTGTCTCCAGTATCTCACACGTATATTTACCTTGGGTTCCAACAACGTCAAAAGTGCATCCAGATAGGTCTTACAGGTAGGTCAGATAGGTCAACGGATCTACAAACAAATTAAAAAAAAACAACAAAAAAAACCCACCCACAAACTTGACACTAAATTGTCGGCTGACATACCTTTCATCTTCAAGAGCGGTCTTCTATCTCGTTCAGGTAACTTAGGTTTTACGTCTTTTTTTGTCATGACAGACTGGTCAGTTGATAACTACATGTGTAATTATGTAATGTTAAGCAGCACTTCTCAGACTTTGGTAGATGGACACTAGACGTGCAGTGCGCGGTTCCTGTGTGCTAGACATGAACGTAAAAGAAGGCCAACAAACCTATAGGGATAATCATTCTATACGGTGACCTTTGGTCATGATGATAGATGATGATTGTAGCAAATTATTATGTAGTAAGAGGTTCAAGAAGTTTGAGAACCACTTTTATATAATGACCATACATTTCTAGTAATTGTTTTATTTATTTAATTATTTATTTATTGTTTGCATGGGTTGGGGGGGGGGGTGGGTTAGATTATAGAGGATTACTTCAATGACGCACTGGAAGTTGATTCCAGCTGGTTACTTAAAAGATATGACTGATTTCATTTAAATTTCTATTCTTATCTGTAACACATCTTATATTGCCGATATTGCAATAACATGGTTAACTAGCTCTGCAGTGGATGACCTGCCGCTATCACTTGCATAATTGATTCATTCACTCCCCAAACTTATCTGCTCTCTCTCTCACTAATGAAGAGATAACGTCCAATGAATAATTTATACAGTACTTTATTTTCTTTAATAAACGCATCGATAATAAGCCTTGCTAGGAGGATATCCTGCAATAATGTTAGGATGCAATAATCACACACTTAGTCAATATTCCATATCACAATTAAATCACAATAATACAATAATCCATACAAGAGAAATTCAATATGTCTGCTCCCTTCCAGATAAAAATCGTGCACTGCCGCTCTCCTTAAGCGTGTAGTCTACTTCCGCGATAGAAACTAGTTCCATCTTTTCTCGTGATGCAAAACGTTATGATAAAATTACTACGCCATCATGTCGCCATCATGTCTTAAGAATGAATATTTAGGGTCGTGTGAAAAATCACAGCCAACTAGGTCTGTTACATTATCTCATATACACATCTCATATACTCATCTCACATATTTATCTCATATACACATCTCATATACACATCTCATGTACGCATCTCATATACGCATCTCTTATATGCATTTCATATACGCATCTTATATACACATCTCATGTACGCATTTCATATATGGTACGCATCTTATAAACGCATCTCATATACGCATCTTATATACGCATCTTATATACGCATCTCATATACGCATAGATACAGACTGTTTAGCGAAGAAGCGTTCAAAGAATCGAATATTATTACTTGTAACGCTCTAACATAAATATCAAATTCGATCAGCTCAGAAACTTTTTCATATAGTATGTCAAAAACTGCCTTAGGTTTATTATACCCATTTATTCAAGTAAGACCGCCCTCTTATTTTATTAAAAACCGCATGCAGATATATCCAAATGTCTCAGATGTCGTTTAAAAGCAGCGTCGGGTACATATTATACAGCCTCAGATATATTCAAATGTCTCAGATGTCGTTTAAAAGCAGCGTCGGGTACATATTATACAGCCTCATATATATTCAAATGTCTCAGATGTCGTTTAAAAGCAGCGTCGGGTACATATTATACAGCCTCAGATATATCCAAATGTCTCAGATCGTTTAAAAGCAGCGTCTGATACATACAGCCTCAGATATATCCAAATGTCTCAGATGTCGTTTAAAAGCAGCGACGGGTACATACAGCTTGCAGATATATCCAAATGTCTCAGATATCGTTTAAAAGCAGCATCTGGTACATACAGCCTGCAGATATATTCAAATGTCTCAGATGTCGTTTAAAAGCAGCGTCTGATACATACAGCCTGCAGATATATTCAAATGTCCCAGATGTCGTTTAAAAGCAGCGTCTGATACATACAGCCTGCAGATATATTCAAATGTCTCAGATGTCGTTTAAAAGCAGCGTCTGGTACATACAGCCTGAAGATATATTTCTAAATGTCTCAGATGTCGTTTAAAAGCAGCGTCTGGTACATACAGCCTGCAGATATATCAAAATGTCTCAGATGTCGTTTAAAAGCAGCGTCTGGTACATACAGCTTGCAGATATATCCAAATGTCTCAGATGTCGTTTAAAAGCAGCGTCTGGTACATACAGCTTGCAGATATATCCAAATGTCTCAGATGTCGTTTAAAAGCAGCGTCTGGTACATACAGCCTGCAGATATATCCAAATGTCTCAGATGTCGTTTAAAAGCAGCGTCTGGTACATACAGCCTCAGATATATCCAAATGTCTCAGATATCGTTTAAAAGCAGCATCTGGTACATACAGCCTGCAGATATATTCAAAGGTCTCAGATGTCGTTTAAAAGCAGCGTCTGATACATACAGCCTGCAGATATATCCAAATGTCTCAGATGTCGTTTAAAAGCAGCGTCTGGTACATACAGCCTGCAGATATATCCAAATGTCTCAGATGTCGTTTAAAAGCAGCGTCTGGTACATACAGCCTGCAGATATATCCAAATGTCTCAGATGTCGTTTAAAAGCAGCGTCTGGTACATACAGCCTGCAGATATATCCAAATGTCTCAGATGTCGTTTAAAAGCAGCGTCTGGTACATACAGCCTGCAGATATATCCAAATGTCTCAGATGTCGTTTAAAAGCAGCGTCTGGTACATACAGCCTGCAGATATATCCAAATGTCTCAGATGTCGTTTAAAAGCAGCGTCTGGTACATACAGCCTGCAGATATATCCAAATGTCTCAGATGTCGTTTAAAAGCAGCGTCTGGTACATGCAGCCTCAGATGTAATTAAAGATCGCCTCGGATAAAGTAACTTGTTCAGTTCGTCCCAGCGAAGCTTACATTTACTTTATCTCTGATTGTGACCTTATAGTAAGTAGAAAACACTCTAAACTAGTGTGTTTCTTTGAGCATTCAGGGAACTTGAAAATGCCTCATTCAAAGCTGGCCTTGATATAAATGAACCGAAGACAAAATATATGATAATGTAAAGAAACTCACATGCTGATAACAACAAGCTCAAATTGAACGATGATAAGACTGAGCTGCTCCCCATCGCGACCGCTCAGAAGCAAAAATCTGCAAATAACACGACATCAATTACTCTTTTATTGAGTTAGCTCAAACAGTGCGGTACCTGGTTGTCTACCTAGACAGAAGACTTACCTTGGAAAGTCACATTAACATGCAATGCAAGGCGATTTTTCTAGAGCTGCGCAGGATTAGCCACATCAGGCCCTTCCTAACAATTGATGCAACGAAGAGGCTGATGTCAGCATTCGTACTATCACGCATGGACTATTGCAATTCTCTCATGGTGGGTCTTCCAGCTATGCTCCTTGATAAAATTCAGATAGCACTGAATAATGCGGCTCGAATTGTTCTCCGCAAAAGCAAGTTCGACCATGCAAAAACTCTTCTGAGAGAGTTGCATTGGCTGCCGGTGCGTGCTCGCATAGAGTACAAAATCGCAACTTTGTGCTACCGCTGTCTACATGGCCTGGCGCCATCCTATCTGAAAGAGCTGCTGACGCCTATGTACCCACTAGACAACTCCGCTCATCCGACAGTGGCAAACTCTTGACACCACGTGTTCGCCTTGAGATTTGCGGAAAGCGCATTTTCGCATTTGCTGGTCCAACAATTTTGAACGCCCTTCCACTCGATCTCAGAAACATCCAGACACTGGAGTCCTTTAAAACCGATTTAAAGACACATTTATTTCGCAAACACCTTCTGGGATGATTGTCTACCATATTTTCCATTTAATGCATATTAGCTGTGTTGCTCAAGGTTGAAATGGGTTGAAAGACTTTGACATTGTATGCTTGTAATTAGTTTTTGTAGTGTTGCGTTTGTTTTAAATGTGGTAAATTATAGATTTGTTTTTTGTTGACTTTGTACCGCGCTTCGAGCCTTTGAGGATGAAGCGTGTTTTTGAAATGAACTTTATTATTATTATTATTATCAATATAAACAACCACAAATTTGAGAGAGTGGCCATAAATATTTTTGTCCGTTAAGATTCTGGACCTTATTTTTCCTTCAGAAAAAATGTTTATATTCTTTCACTTCCTGTAATCCTATTTCCGGCTACAGCAAAGGCAAAAGGGATCTCTAAAAATTTTTGGTATTTTTAATCTGCTTTGTTTCTGGGCTTACTTTTAAATAATAATTTGTCCTGTTCGCTGAAGAAGGCTGTAAGCCGAAACGTTTATATCTTTTTGTCCTGTCTTTTGATTCAAACTTCAACACACCTTGTTTTCCTAAAATTTAGAGACCAACCCCATCTTTAATCTCATCAAACTATCTTTATTATTTTTTTTTTATATTTTTGTTAAGTCTACCTTTATATTTAAAATGTCACGTTTGTTTTCCATTGATTTTTTTTTTTTTTTTAAATCGTAACCCTATTTTAAGCCATTGTCATCCAGGTGTACGGCCCCTTTCAAAACAATTGTCTCCTGCAAATATCTCTAAACAACCCGGCCGTGTTTCCTTGCCTCACGATCCGTCAAGGCTGTCTCATTGTGTGGACGCTTTGTTGTGGTACACATGTCCACTTTGCCTCCTGTAAACATGAAATGTGTTTACTCAGTCATAGTTTCATGCGCGGTCCGCGTGACAAAGGCAGATGACAACAAGACGTCGAAGCGTACTGTTTTAAGTATCACGTTTAATTTTCCTGACAACTGGGGCTCTTCTCTGAATATTTCTTCCCCCCCCCTCCCCCTCGTTTTTTTTTTCTTTCTTTTTGGTTGTTGTCTCTTGTCTCCTCCCTTTAGTCTCGTGAATGACAGGAGTGAATGCCCATTACTGAACACAGCGGCAATGGGCGGTTGAGAGAACAGACGCCGGCTAATTTGCGCGTTTGTATTCGATTCAATAATTAAACCCACATTTTCTGGTTGCACCGTGAGGTCGCCCATTGTTCCAAGACCTAGCGCCCTGTCAGAGAGCGGATTTGTACGTGGAAGCATGTCCATTGACGACGCCCCGCGGGTGGTGCCCGGAACACCCAGGTTAAGTTACTGACAGATCATGGACTGTCATATGTGGTGGGGGGAAGAAAGAAAGAGAGACACTCGGGTGGGCCTGCCAACCTCCGGGACTGGTAACGGCGGCAATAACAAAGTCGAAGGCGGCAGAGGCGTCGCCCGTCTGAAGGCGGTAGGTTGTCATCGGCCAGTCATCTCCGGACAACCCTCTCGGATGTCTTGGTATTATGTCTGGGTCGTTTTACACTCTCAGACGGCAAGGTGGTTGGGGGGGGGGTGGGCGGGGTTTGAACGGGGGAGTAATCCTGAGCGGGGTACTCATTGTTACTCAGGTTGTGGAGATGAATCCGTCCGATAGTAAGTTCAAGGTTGGGTCCTTTTGATCACACGCTCATTTATTTATTTTTTTTGTATCATTAGTAGTCAATTTTTAAATAATTTTCTTTGACGCCTTGTCTCAGTTCCTAATCCGGTACCTATCGATGTTTCTCTGAGTAAAATTCTAATCAAACCCAAATGTCAACCATTAATGTCCACTTACTCAAAGGCCCGCAGTGTTGATGAGATATCTAAAGAAATTGTATTGTTCCGATGATGAGACGGACTTATCGCTGCATCTGTTTGCAGTAAACACGACTTTGAGATTTTTGGGACGGATGCTAATGTTTGATATATTATATAATGTTAACACTGTCAGACTGCAAAGAAATCATCCCGACCCCTATAGCACAAACCTTTTTTTTCTCTGTCTCCTCGGCGCTCTCAATACAACGCTGTCACCCCCAGGTCTGTCAACACAACGCAGTCACCCCAACTCCGTCAATGCGACGCTGTCACCCCAACTCTGTCAATACAACGCTCTCACCCTAATTCTGTCAACACAATGCAGTCCCCCCAACTCTGTCAATACGACGCTGTCACCCCAACTCTGTCAATACAACGCTGTCACCCCCAATTCTGTCAACACAACGCAATCCCCCCAACTCTGTCAATACGACGCTGTCACCCCAACTCTGTCAATGCGGCGCTGTCACTCCAACTATGTCAATGCGACGCTGTCACCCCAACTCTGTCAATACAACGCTGTCACCCCAACTCTGTCAATGCGACGCTGTCACCCCAACTCTGTCAATGCGGCGCTGTCACCCCAACTCTGTCAATACAACGATGTCACCCCAATTCTGTAAATACAAATTTGCCACCCCAAATCTGTCAAGACCACGCTGTCACACCAACTATGCCCCCCACACATGATTCTGTCAACCCCAACTCTGTCAATACAACTCTGTCGCCCCAACCCTGTCACTCCAAATATGTCATCCCCCCCCCCTCGGCTCTGTCCCTCCAACTCAGTCACTCCGACTCTTGCTACCTGTCAAACTGTATCCCCCTCTCCGCACCCACCCCCCAATAGAAACTTCCAGATACGTTACCCAAAAGGCCATCCGATGCCTTTCCCCGGAACTACAATCTGAAACGTTCCACCCAGAAACGCTTGGGGGCCTGTGTTTATTTTTAATACCTGCCACAGTTAAGCCCCCTTTCAGTGAAAAGCGACCTCACGGCCGTCGGCTTCACGGGGCCCCCGTGGGTGGCATCTCGCCCTTCAACGATGGAGAAAAAAAAAGTGGGGGGTGGGAGGAGGGGGGGGGACATCGGTTCGTTGTTGATTTTCGTAGTCTTTTTTATAGGTGGCTTTCGTGTATTGGTCGAGACGAGTTACAGAGGCTTGGGAAGTAGGAGTGGAATTCTTCTATTTAAAAAATAATTTAAAAAAATAAAGAGAGCAGGATCTGATTGGTCTCGATGAGAAACCGGATATAGAAACTAAGGGAAGTCGTTATTGATTTGTCCAACATCAAAAGAAAAAAAATTTAAAAAAATATTTGCTTAATAAATAACATTGGTTCAGATGTAGTGGAATTTGTGAACAAGAAATTGTGTTCTTTTTTTTTAAAGCTAAATGGAAATTGTAATGGTGGTTTCGTAAAAGTCAAGACAAAAATGTAAGAGTGCTACTCTATATCTAAGAGTGCTGATGTAGATATACAAGTGCTGCTGTGAGTGTAGATCTAAGAGTGCTGCTGTAGATCTAATAGGGATAATTTAGATCTAAGAGTGCTATTGTAGATATGATATACCGGTAGTGCTACTGTAGATCTAAGAATGCTGCTGTAGATCTAAGAGAGTTACTGTAGATCTAAGATGGATGCTTTTGATCTAAGAGGGCTACTGTAGATCTAAGAGGGCTACTGTAGATCTAAGAGGGCTACTGTAGATCTAAGAGTGCTACTGTAGAGCTGGTACAAAAGTAACTTCGAAAAAAATCTTAGCACCGTAAAGAGTGTTGAAATGTCGAATGATGATGTTAAAACATTAACACCAATCTAAAAATGTCGACTGAAGAAGTTAAAAAAGACACGACAAAATATCATAATTTCAAATGCTTTTCACCCATTTGCAAGCCGACTATTTGAATACCACGCTTGCTGCTGTGATGGCAGCTAATCTCGTACCATCAGTCAGTACTGTGACAACTACCACTTTCAACAATCCTTAGTGAAATTATCAGTTAACCACCCGACACCATTTCTTTTCTCCTACCCGAAACCACTCCAAACAACCCCCTTCCCCAAAAACCCTCTTCTTAGATAAATCGTGGCAATTTTAACAGCAATTCTGCTCAAATGGCCACCGTTGCTAAATTACCAAGACAAAAAGAAAAAATCTCCACCAGCAAAAATTTCTAAAATTTCCCAGAATCCTCTATTGAAAATGTCAAACGAATGCGAGCTTAAAAGTTGAAATCCGGCTCTTGTTTGCTAACGTCTCGTGCGATTTATCATTCACAAGTTCACAAAAATCTCCCTCAACCGGCTTTAAATTGTATAAGCCAAGACAGCTATTATGTTATTTTAATCGAATTAAGTCATCTTGACAGCATTAAGTCAGATCCTGCCGCCGTCGAGACCGACTGCAGCCAACGAAAACACCATTACCGTGGCAGAAAAATGGGCGCCAATCGTCTGTCAGCCAAACTTTAACTGCTTTTGGTGGTGTTTTTTTTTTTTTTTTAATTTTTAAAAAAAATTTTTTTTTCAAAATTTTTATGTTTTTTGTGGTTTTTTTTTTTTTTTTTTTTTAATCTTTAAAAAAAATTTTTTTTAAAAACAAAACCAACTGATGAGACACGTTGACGCAAGAGCAGGTCAATTGAACTGACAGAAAGGAAACCCCACTTTCTAAGGTGACGCATCGGGTGGAGGACGGACTGTTCACACCGACACGGTTCATTGGACACCGAGCGCCATCAATTTTCACCACTTTCCGTAGGCGTCGTTCGGCTTAACACGAGCTGTTTAACTCTGTTGACTTGCGCGGGGAAAGAGAGAGGGGGTGGGAGAGGGAGGGGGGCGCGCTCACTCCGCAGTCTTTGACGTCACATTTGAAACACACACACACGCCCAAAAAAAAAAATTGATTTCCCCATCATCTTTTAAATTGTCACAAGCGGGTAGTTGGCGCTTGCTCTGTGGCGTTAGACGGCGTCATGTGGGTAGATCGAACCCTCAAATTGGTGGGGCATTGATCGTTTAGTGTTCGACAGTGACTGCATGGTTCCGGCGGGCTTGTCGGGGGAATAAAAGATAAAGGAATTGTCGCGTCTGGGAGGGGGGGGGAGGGGGGGTTGACTTCATATTGGAGGAGAGCATCTGAGCTGAAAGATGGCGTTGCAAATATACTTTAATCGGCAAGTGTCCAGATTTTCACTATTGGGCATATTCAAAACTGATTATTTGATGTACGCGTTTCCGGGTTAAATAGCTGAAATTCCGCCTGTAGCCAGATTAAGCTTAAGTTTCATACATTGCCAACATGCTTAGGTTTTATCAATTAACAACATTCTTAGATTTCATCTATTGCCAAATTGCTTAGGTTTCATCTATTTCCAAAATGCTTAGGTTTCATCTATTTCCAAAATGCTTAGATTGTATCAACTGCCATCAGGCTTAAATTCTATCAAATGCCAACATGCTTAGATTCTATCAACTGCGAACAAGCTAAGATTCTATCGATTGCCAACATGCTTTGGTTTCATCTATTTCCAAAATTGCTTAGATTCTATCAACTGCCAACATGCTTAGCTATCATCGAGTCCAGATAATTTTTACTTCCACGTGTTAGTCCCAGAACAATTATTTTAAACGTTGCCAGGATTTCAATGATGTCTTGTCATTGCAGTTGTTCCACCAGTACCTATGACTGTTAGTTATACGCTCACATCCATTTGCTTTATTGGAAACTTTCTCCCCCCGTCGCGTCTCAGCAGGACCAGAGTCTATAACGTATGACGCGGCTGTCAGGACCAGAGTCTATAACGTATGACGCGGCTGTCAGGACCAGAATCTATAACGTATGACGCGGCTGTCATGAGGACCAGAGTCTATAACGTATGAGCCGGCTGTCAGAAGGGGAAGAACCTCACTTTTGGTAATCTCCAAATATCTTTAGGCCTCAACTGTGAAACGATCGGAAACTGACCATTCGTTTCAGTGAGCTTCTCCTGATGCTTAGCTGGTTCAGTCTTTGAATATTTGAAGGATATTAAGTCAGACGGTTTTCGTCATACAACATTAGTCCACAGCGGCGAAAGCCATATCCAATCAATCGTTGACGGATTCTCAGTGGTTATTGAGCAATATCTACCCCCCCCCCCCTTTTTTTTCCCCCTCTAACCATAAGACACTTCTCAATTATGGCTGATAGTTTTTGGATGTCTGTTTAGTTGACAGCTTAATTTCTCAACTAACGCTCAGCGGCTGTGTGCGGCGTTATTATTGGATTTTACAGATTCTATTATTTGGCCATTCATCAAATACAACAATAGGTCCGCGCCTCCCCTCCTCCCAACCCCCCCCCCCCCCCCCCCCCCCCCCCCCCCCCCCCCCA
>CAXITT010000335.1:100852-121474 GCA_964033795.1 Lymnaea stagnalis
GGGTGGGGTGCGGGGGCGGGGGGGGGGACGGGACAGGGCCGGATGGAGGGGTGTGGGGATTGTCGTAAGGGGTGCCGGAGGAGGGCTGGAATGTTCGTGACAGGGAAAAGAGAAGATGGAGTTTAGGATGATGTGTGTTTTATATCTCAGGTGCGAGAAGGGGTTAGAGAGGGAGAGGTACATGGTGTTGCCGGGGGCAACTAGGCGGTCTGCACACTGAAATTAGTTTTAAAGGGGTTTGCATGATTATAACTTTGGGCGTTGCCTGTGGTGCGCAATTTAGTAGTAAGAATTTACAGGACAAAATTGTAACTAAAATTTTAAGGCTGGTAATTTTATGTCATCATTACAGATAACAGACACGCGCACTATTTTTAGGAATACCAAAAGTGGCCAAAATGGGGAATTCGATTTCAAATGTAAATTTCAACTTCTCCTGAAATCTTGAGTGTAAAATTAAAAAGTTGAAAACTTGATTGAAAATTTCAAACATCAACTTATCCTGGTTTCTTGAAGTGTAACAAATTCAATGCCGTGAAACAATGCCGTAGTCAAACCGATAATTCAGTTACCTGACGGGCTCCAAAACAAATAGTGTGGAGACAGTTGAGTTTGGTAGGCATCGATTTTAAACTGCCTCAACTGTCGCATACCACTGCAAGCCCCGCACATCACCTTGTACGCAAAACGAGGGGGGGGTGGGGACGGGGGGGGGATCTCTTCAAGTTATATAGTGGCTGATGATAATCGCTAGCTTGTCAGCTTTTTCGGATTGCGTATTGATGATTTTACCGCGATGCAATTTATCCAAATTTGCCCAGTGTCAGTAACTTTTTTAAAAACTTTTTTTTTGACAGTGATGTCAAAAATCGATCCGAGTTCTTAAATGGTTCCCGCGTTGCGATACTGAACCCAAAATAACACGTTATCCTTGCACCGACAATTATCCTCTCACAGACGCTGTGGGGACAATTAGCGTCCCCAGCTAAAGCACGAGGCACGCCCCGCTTTTAATTGTCAGCCATGTCCCCGTCATCACCATTGGATGCTGTGAGAAGTAGCACGCTCCATTGCGGCGATTAATTCGCGAGACACCAGGTCGTGTTGATTATGACGTGATCGAACGGACGTGATCAAACTGACGTGATCCTTTTTATTTTTTTCCACTGTGTGACACTTGACGTGTGAAATCGATTTTTTTTGTTTTTTTTTGTACAAAATCGTTGTTCCCGTTTGTGCATTTAACGTAAGGAGTACGTCATTGTGACGTCATTTGGACAACTTAACTGTACGTCATTTGGACAACTTAACTGTACGGCATTGTGACAACTTAACTGTACGTCATTTGGATAACTTAACTGTACGTCATTTGGACAACTTAACTGTACGTCATTTGGACAACTTAACTATACGTCATTGTGACAACTTAACTGTACGTCATTGTGACAACTTAACTGTACGTCATTTGGACAACTTAACTGTACGTCATTTGGACAACTTAACTGTACGTCATTGTGACAACTTAACTATACGTCATTTGGACAACTTAACTATACGTCATTTGGACAACTTAACTGTAAGTCATTTGGACAACTTAACTGTACGTCATTGTGACAACTTAACTGTACGTCATTGTGACAACTTAACTGTACGTCATTTGGACAACTTAACTATACCTCATTGTGACAACTTAACTGTACGTCATTGTGACAACTTCACTGTACGTCATTTGGACAACTTAACTGTACGTCATTTGGACAACTTAACTGTTCGTCATTGTGACAACTTAACTATACGTCATTTGGACAACTTAACTATACGTCATTTGGACAACTTAACTATACGTCATTTGGACAACTTAACTGTAAGTCATTTGGACAACTTAACTGCACGTCATTGTGACAACTTAACTGTACGTCATTGTGACAACTTAACTGTACGTCATTGTGACAACTTAACTGTACGTTATTGGGACAACTTAACTGTACGTCATTTGGACAACTTAACTGTGCCTCATTTAGACAACTTGAATGTACATCATTTGGGCAACTTCACTGTACGTCATTGTGACAACTTAACTGTACGTCATTGTGACAACTTAACTGTACGTAATTGTGACAACTTAACTGTACGCCATTGTGACAACTTAACTGTGCGTCATTGTGACAACTTAACTGTGCCTCATTTAGACAACTTGAATGTACATCATTTGGGCAACTTCACTGTACGCCATGTAGACAACTTGAATGTACGTCATTTTGGACAATGTGAATTACATCATGTGGACAACTTAACTTTATGTCATTTGGACAACTTGACTTTAGGATATTGGGACAACTTCACTGTACGTCATGTAGACAACTTCAATGTACGCAATATGGACAACTAAACTGTAGATCAGTTGAACAACTTGACAGTACGTCAGTTTGGACAACTTGACTGTAAATCATTTAACAACTTAACTGTACTTTATTTGGACAACTTCAATGTACGTAATGTGGACAACTAGACTGTAGGTCAGTTGAACAACTTGACTGTATTTGATTTGGGACAACTTGACTGCACGTCATTGGGACAATTTGACTGCATGTCATTTGACAATTTGACTGCACGTCATTTGGACATCCAAACTCTGGGTCCCGTGGACAAATTTGCAGTGATTTTATTTAATGTGGGGTAAGGCCAGGTGAAATGAGGAAGTCTCACCAACCTAGAAACACATCCGTGTGAAAATGAAGTCGACCCTTGAATCTAACACATAAGTCCTGCCGTGTTTGCTTAGATCTGAAGCTATACCAAAGCCAAAGACTTTCCCGTGATTTTTATCACGATACAGACCTTTTTTTTTCTTTTTTCTTTTCTGTTTTTAAATTGAAATGGTTAAATTATCCACCATTGACCTGCCCTGAAGTTCTCAGCGCAGCGAGCCATGCTTATCATACCAATAGTAAAATTTACACCACACTGATATCACTCCACCCTCACACACCTGTTCGTTCGTACAACTTTCCGTGATCGGCGGATTATTCACCTAGTGATGTTAGCTTTGGCTTAGAGAAGTAACGTCTCTTTATGAAGGTGGCGGCGACGACAGAGGACACCCACAAGAGTTGGCACCACCTTGAGCCCCACTCCCGCTACCACCCCCCCCCCCAATCTTCAGGGGAGAAATAAAGATTAGCATCGAAAATTGTTGGACTCTAACGGCATTTAGCCGCAGCTACATGGGTAATCTGCAAAAAGACATTGGAGTATCAACCAAAGGAGGTCTCAGCGGTTACCATCTTTATGAAGGTGGCGGCGACGACAGAGGACACCCACAAGAGTTGGCACCACCTTGAGCCCCACTCCCGCAACCACCCCCCCCCCCAATCTTCAGGGGAGTAATAAAGATTAGCATCGAAAATTGTTGGACTCTAACGGCATTTAGCAGCAGCTACATGGGTAATCTGCAAAAAGACATTGGAGTATCAACCAAAGGAGGTCTCAGCGGTTACCTGAAATCTGTTTGAAAGAAATTTCGTCGACGAAAATTTGATGCAAAATTTTAACGTATGAACTGAAAAAAAAAAATAAAAAAAATTTGACCTAATTTCCGTTCGATCAAATTTCCTTTGACGAAATTTCTTTCAAACAAATTTTCGGATACTGGGGTTTCAACTACAGATCAGGGATCGAAGAACAACAGAGGTCACCAACGACATGGACTGTAACGGCCAACTTTTATTGGTCGGGTTAATGGGAAGGAATTCAGTGGCCAAGCGATAGTTTTGATGTGCTAAGGATATAATACAAACAACAAACAAATCGGTGCAAACATCAAACAAAAAGGTACAAACAACAAACAAAACGGTACAAACAACAGAATAAAACCTATAAATTTTTTTCCGTATCCGGAAATTTAATAGAAAGAAATGTCGTCGAATATAAAATGATCGACAGTAATTTGATCGAACGGAAATGTGGTCGAATCTTTTTTTTTTTTCCTTCAGTTTTTACGTTAAGATGTTTACTTCAAATGGCTTGTTGAATGCACTCTTTTGTCTTGCCATATAGCACAGAGCGTTCAAGAAGACATTTGACGAAAATTTTAACGTGTGAACTGAAAAAAAAAAGATTTGAACTATTTTCCGTTCGATGAAATTTCCGTCGATAAATTTACCGTCGACGAAATTTCACCCAATTTTTTTTTTTTTTCAGTTTTAAAACTTGAAAACAACAGAACTTGCGGCAGGCTCACCTAGACTCACCCCACCCCACCCCACCGGGTAAAGTTTATAGTAATAAGGCTAATAAGATGCAGACAACTCCAATCAGAGATTACAGAGGGCGTAGAAGACATGGAGTATTAACTGCACGGTGCAGCAAATACAAGGCATATCAACTACATGGGAGGTGGGGGGTGCGAAGAGATGGGGTGTTAACTACAGGGTGCACCAAGGACATGGGTATCAACTTCAAGGGGGCACGAACGACGTGAGGTATCAACCACAGGGGAATCAAAGACATGGAGTATCAACAACACTGGGGGACCGAAGACATGGAGTATCAACAACACTGGGGGACCGAAGACATGGAGTATCAACAACATTGGGGACCGAAGACATGGAGTATCAACTACACTGGGGGACCAAAGACATGGAGTATCAACTACACTGGGGGACCGAAGACATGGGGCATCAACTACACTGGGGGACCGAAGACATGGGGTATAAACTACACTGGGGGACCGAAGAAATGGAGCATCAACTACATTGTAGGACCGAAGACATGTATTTTTCCATTTATACCGTCATAAGAGACCTTTGAGTTGATGCACTTGAGGCACTATTAACAAGAAATAAATTCATTATCGTGACACCTGGGGAGGGGGGGCGGGAGAGGTTAGGGATATCATGTCATACCCCACGCACGTGTTTCATTCAAATATCATACCTGATAGTAGGACCGAAGACATGTATTTTTCCATTTATACCGTCATAAGAGACCTTTGAGTTGATGCACTTGAGGCACTATTAACAAGAAATAAATTCATTATCGTGACACCTGGGGAGGGGGGGGGGAGAGGTTAGGGTTATCATGTCATACCCCACGCACGTGTTTCATTCAAATATCATACCTGATAAATTTCAATTAATCTGTGAATCTTTAACACATCTGTGAATAGTTAACACCATCTGTGAATGATCAATACCATCTGTAAATAGTTAAAATTATCTGTGAATAGTTGACATGATCTGCGAATAGTAAATATTATCTGTGAAAAGTTGAAAATTATCTGTGAATAGTTAACATTATCTGCGAATAGCTAACATTATACCCTAGCAAGGAACCCCTCTCCCCCTCCCTTGCTCCTCGTAATCTTCCCATAATCCCAGTGTTTGTTTTCCGCCGTACGTGTTTCCAATACAAAATTAAAAAAAAATAATAACGTTTTAAAAAAAAACCAACCAAATCCTCTCGTATTTCCTTGACAGGTCCTAAAGACGTAAGTGCCCGGGAATCGTCTTAAAATAAAGCTGCATTAACTCTCAGTTTGCCCCCCCCCCCACACACACACACCTTTTTCCCCCTCCCCAAAACCTAACCAACCAATCTACGAGTGTTTTAATTGTTTAAGACTTAGAGGTGGTGGCGCGATGGTTTCTGCTCCATCCATCCATCCATCCACCCACCCATCCTTCCTGCCTTTTTCCCCCCGTGACAACACCTGCGCAAATATGGATAGAAACCGCGCGGGACCGTGGAGAGATGGGTAGACACCTCGCAGCGCATCAAAAGAAATGTAACAAGACTATATATTTTCACTCTTGCCGGGCGCGCACTGTTGAATCAAAGTTTCCGCGACTGAATCCGAAGGTGTCAGGACGTGGGGGGACGGGCGTTAATTGATTTGGGCCTAATTGAAATTCAAGTTTAGAAACTATGCGGAGCACGGCCCCCCCACCCCCTCCCCCACCAGTTTGATGTTTCTTTCAAAACCCGTTTGACTCCCTCACATCACAGCCCGTGTCCGAGTCACTTTGGAAGTTGAGGGGTGGGGGCCAGTGGGGTGGGGGCGGCGGGGGGAGTGAGGCCGCGCGCCCCCTCAACACGTCGTTTCTCGGTCAACAGAGAATTGAGACGGTGCCCGGCTGAAGTGCCTGCTAAACCAACAGTGGCCGTCGTCCACCACCACCCCCCCCACGCCCCGGAGCACCCGGAGTCACGGGTGGGGGAAGGAGAGGAAACGAGTGTACATTTTTTTAAAACACATCACGTATCACCTCTTCAGGAGCGACACCCTGACCCCCACCGCCACCACCAACACCCACATCCCTCCCCTCCCCAACCCATCACCTTTTCCCCCACTTAAAAGTCAGAAATTTGATCTTAAATCAAATAAAATCTCGTAAAGCTGTGGTGTGGAGAGTACACAGTGCCTTTAGGCGTAGGAATATACAGTTAATCTCAGCGTTAGGGATCTTAAAGCATACCCCAACCCCTCCAAAAAAATAATTTCGCCATGGATTTCACGAATTATCGGGTAACAGAAGTAGTATATTACATATTGTTAAACATACACACACACACACACATGAGAAATATTATCATAATACGGTACATAATATTTTCGAAATTATTTTTTTGTAAGCGTCATTAAACTCCCCACCCCCCCCCCCCCCCCCCCCCTCTTACCAAACTCTATGTTCCTAAAGTATGTTTTTTTTTTTTTGTTGTTGTTTTTTTTTGTGCAATCATCAAGTTCAATATACGGGCATTTAGTCCAAATACACAAGATGAAATCCGACATTTTATGGTTTCCAATCTAATTCATATCTGTGTATGGGTGAGCCTCTCACATAAGGCTTGACACGGAACTCAAAAAAACAAAACAAGGGAATGCGACATTTCCTTCATGAACATTTTGAAACTTACTAAAGTATGACTGCCTACTAGGGGCTACACGAATTTTCCATTCATCTTGGTCCTGTGCTTTACTTACCAATTGATTCCAGGTGTGTCCCATACGGTGTGGGTCTGCCTCTCGCTCGCCCATTTTTTCCCCTGTGGATTCCATGTCAGGAATTTTCTGGTGATGTTATGGTGCTCAGTTCCACTGCTGCAGATATTATTGTCGGTGATGTTATCTAGTGGTTTACGAAGATTGTGCCCCATCCACTGACATCTTGTAGGATGTCGACTATTGTATCTATATAGCTGCCCTTTGTACCATTGTTGTCATGTTATCCTGACAAGCTGCTTTCCCAAGTTTAAGCTGACTTGATAGCCAGGGCTATTTCTTCATTATTAGTGACACTATCTTCTATTTGTACATCTTCATTTGTTTGTGATCTATCTGGTGTGTCTGTGGGTAAAGGTCTCTTTACGAATTCCTCACTGGTCTGTCTGTAGGTGAAGGTCTCTTTAAGAATTCTTCACTGGTGTGTCTGTGGGTGAAGGTCTCTTTAAGAATTCATCACTGGTGTGTCTGTGGGTAAAAGTCTGTTTTGTAATTCCCCAGAGTGTTCCACCAATTATTTTTTCTTTTCGTTCCGTTATTGATCTATACCTCTCTTGTCTTTATCCGTCCCTCTGGCTTCCTGAATCGTCCTGAGAGCCTTCTTGTCATATCATAGAGCTATTTCATGTTCCCTCTTCTTGTTGTATCTGTTGAAGCAAGACTATCTATGTAAGCTCTTTTATCCTTTTTAGTATTGTTTTATGTAGACGATGTGTTTACGTCATATTTCCCCGTGCAGTGAACTCTAGCAGACACCAAGCAAGCTCGAAACCGCATTTAAGGTGTGGCTAGCTACAAATAGTCTCTTGACCTAAATAAAATTAATATTCTGTATCTATCAGATTTCTGCAAAAGAATTTGGAGAAAACTGGAAAGGAAAAAAATGCGTAAGGCGGTTCTAGATACATTAGTAGAACAGACTCTAAAAAGGAGACACGGTGGGTTTTTGAGCGAGCATTTTATAACGATATATTTTTACTTTACGGGACGACAGACGAGATTTATTTTTAGAGTGTGTTATTCTTGCTCGAGTTTTGTTTACTTATATGTGTGAATTCCTATTCACCGTTGTACCTTTTTGGCACATTGTATTATCATCAAATGTGTGTGGGTACAAGCAAAACAGTAATCTGTAAGTTAATGATTTTCATTATATTTCTTTTATTCTGTAATTTATTTGTAACTTAATAAATCTTATCAATTGAAGTTATCCCTGGTTTGAGTGTCGTATTCTTTTGCTATTGTATTTCCCATATGATATCGTATTTGTTATGTAGTGTTTAGAACGAGCCATAAACTTGAAATAAGAGATCAATTTCTCCTTATAGACAGCGGTACGTAACTACTGTTCTTTACCAATGGCTTCTTTATATTTTTTCCTGTGCGTTTCCCTGCCCACGTGTTTACTGCTCTCTATCCTGGTGTAGCTGCTGTTTACTGATCAATGTCCTAGAGCGGCTGTTGTTTACTGCTCCGTACACTAGTGCTGCTGTTGTTTACTTCTCCCTGCCCTAAAGCGGGTGTTGTCTACTGCTCCCTTCCCTAGTGCTGCTGTTGTTTACTTCTCCCTGCCCAAAAGCGGGTGTTGTCTACTGCTCCCTTCACTAGTGCTGCTGTTGTTTACTTCTCCCTGCCCTAACGCGGGTGTTGTCTACTGCTCCCTTCACTAGTGCTGCTGTTGTTTACTTCTCCCTGCCCTAAAGCGGATGTTGTTTACTGCTCCCTTCATTAGTGTGGCGGTTGTTTACTGCTCTTTTGACTAGTGCAGCTGTTGCTTCCTGCTGTCTTCTTTAGTGTGGCTGTTGTTTACTGCTCTCTTCCTGGTATGTCTATTGTTTACTGCTCCCTGCCCTATGCGGTTGTTGTTTACTGCTAACACTCTCCTAGTGTGGCTGTTGTTTACTGCTCTCTGCCTTCGTGCGGCTGTTGTTAACTACACACTTCATTTCTTATCTTTCTTTTATTTTTTTTTTGCAATTTGTTGACCAGTGAAGCACACATTCAAAGATTGGCTTTCTCTCAACACAAAGATTGGCTCTCACTTAACACAAAGATTGGCTCTTACTCAACACAATGACTGTCTCTCATTCAACACAAATATTGGTTCTCACTCAATACAAAAATTGGCTCTCATTCAACACAAAAATAGGCTCTCATTCAACTCAAAGATAGGCTCCAACTTAACACAAATATTGGCTCTCACTCAACACAACGATGGGCTTTCACTCAACACAAAGATGGGCTCTCACTCAACACAAAGATGGGCTCTCACTCAACACAAAGATGGGCTCTCACTCAGCACAAAGGTATTTTGAAACTTAGTTTAGTACTTAATGTATTCTTTAACGCAAAACTAGACAGGACACGTCAATAAATGCTTATTTTTTTTAATGAAATATTTATATAAGTAAATTATGCGAAGGTCAGTGCGGCTTAAAGTAGTCGTAGGTCAGTGAGACGTAGCTAGGTTGAGTGCCGACCGGGTGTGGGTTAATATTTGTGTGCCCCCACACACGAATAAAAGTCTGAGTTGGGCCAAAGGTTTTAGTTAGAAAATAAAATGCAGCCGGGTGGAGAGAAAAAAAATTAACAGAGAAAGCTGGTACTACAAACTTTAAAATTTATATGTATATATATATACTTTTGGGGAAAAAAATATACTAAAAAAGTATTAAACAAATGTCCACCAAAAACTTTAAAGAGGTGACAGTAAGATGGAAAAAAAAAAAAAAAAAAACTCACAGACGCCGCACAGCAGTTTTGAGTATCCGCGCAGCAAATTTCCATGTAAGTGTGTGTTTGTGTTAGTGGGCTGTACAATTTTGCACAAAAAAAGTTATGACGTTAAACTTTGCACTCAACTGTATGATTTTGCACACGAACCAGCAAACCTTAGAGGGGAACATTGGCGGCCATTGAACTCAACATTTTGTTCAAATCACAAAGACACGCACGCAGCGGTATCGCAAATTTCATTCCACTCGTCAAGATCGCTATTAATGTGAGCATACGGCAGTAATGCAGGTCAGTTTTAAGAACTCATATTTCCATCATTCAATAAAGTGTATCATTGCCAGGGGGTCAAATGTGTCACGTAACACTTACTTGCGGCAATGCTAACGAGTACATATGTCCAACATTATATTAGCCAAGTCGTACGACATGACTGTATTTCATCAGTAGGCATACATGCATGTGTTTTTTTGTTGTTTTTTCTGGAATTATAAAATTAACACTTAAGATATGGATACATGGATACATGGATACATGGATACAGACTATTTTGTACAAGAATAACAAATGACGGACGCGAAAAAAGAAGTTTTCTATAAAAGATTCTCCTCATAGTTCTGCTCTATTGATAAATGTGCTTAAAGATTTAAACTGTTTTATAAAATATTATATCGAATCAAAAAAATCTGTTTGCTTTCGTTAATTTCACGTCCATAACTACGACACGGAACTATAAAAAAAAAAAAAATTAAAATGTTAGTACATAAAATAAATCAATAAATCAGTTTGGATTTGATTTTGATTTATTTTAAAAATTTTACTTTTGGTGTACCGCGGAAATCTGGCAATGATCCAGGTTGTGCCGTGAGGGAAAGAAGAGGCGCACCTTGCATGATTGCACTTTCTTATTGAAATGCCTTGTACACTTTCAATGTCTTTGTGGAACAGCGTGTATGGTTTCATTGTCTTAGTGGAATACTTTGTATGTTTCAATAGTCACTCTTCCCTTTATAAAATATTTGTTTAATTGATTTTTTAAAAACGTTTTATTTCCTTTCCGATGTTAATACGCTCTATACCAAATGTCCTCCATTTGTGCTGTATGAATGTCCTACATTCTAGGATTGTCCTGCATGATGCCCCCCCCCCTCCCCAAACAATATCCCCTTTCACCATCCATCCCAGCAATATTGCCCTGCTGCACCCCGACCTCCCCCACCCCACCCCACCCCCAGCCCGACCCCCCCTTGCCACCAAGCAAACAATGATCGCATCCCACCTTCAATCATAGACCCCTGGCCTCGCCTCTCGCATTTAAAGGTAAAGATTTTCACTCCGACCCACCCCCAGCCCGACCCCCCCTTGCCACCAAGCAAACAATGATCGCATCCCACCTTCAATCATAGACCCCTGGCCTCGCCTCTCGCATTTAAAGGTAAAGATTTTCACTCCGTCCGTAACTGGAAACTAGAAAAACCCCACAGAACAAACTTGGCTCTGCATTCACCCCCGAGAAATCCGGCCCAAGTTGTATCCGCGCTAGTAAACATCGCAACCCATTCACTTTTTCATTGACCGAGTCAAATACAACGTCAAGTCAGCCGTCCGCCCCAGCACAGGCTCGACAGCTAATTTTTTTTTAAAAATATATATATATTATTATTTTTTTAATATTTTTTTTTTTAACGTTACTTCCTTTTATTGGGTTGTTGATCATGCAAAGAGAGACGATGTTATGACACTTTGAATTCGAATGTGTTAAATCGGAGTGACTCGGTTTGGGAGTTAAACATGTACCAACACGTGACGGTTTTGTTTTTTAAGAGGAAAAAGTTAACGTCATATGCACATAACAAGAACTAACAACACACGGGCCGCATCAACATACCATATGGAAATATCGAATATCATGTCAGATTTTGAGGGTGATATATGTCCATTTTTTTTGGCCAAGCTAAGCGTATAATGTATCTGTCGCATTTAATTATTATTTTCATTATTTTATTTCTTTGTTTGTTGAAATCTCTGAGAAAATAGGGAAGTTAAAGATATAATCTATGAATACCATAAGTCTTGGAAAGTAAATACAAATTATTACCACACCACAGTATACCAATAGAGAGGAAGAAAAAAAGTGTTTACGCTTAATGTTGGCACCTTTCGCTCGTACGCTAAAGAGAGAGCGCATTGGCATAGTGAGATAGTGTCTTGGACTCCAATAGCTGACGTTATATATGGGTATCTGGAAATCACAGTCGTTGGGTAAATGAGAGCACCAGTGAAGGCAGTATAGGTAAATGAAAATACCAATCAGTACAATGTAAATGAGGACATCAGTGAAGGCAGTATAGGTAAATGAAAATACCAATCAGTACAATGTAAATGAGGACACCAGTGAAGGCAGTATAGATAAATGAAAATACCAATCAGTACAATGTAAATGAGAACATCAGTATACGTAAGTGAAAATAACAATCGGTTACCGGAAACTTGCCATACCAGTGACTAGTCAGCTTAGCATATATGTTCACTGTGCGACTGCAGGTTGGCTATGGAGATGCTCCCATTGCATGACCATGCATGTACGAAGTAAGAACACGTTCCCTTTGCTTCACCACCCTTGTAAAAGGTAAGAACATGTTCCTTTTTCATTGCCACCCAAGTACGAGGTAAGAACAGGTTCCCTTTTCATTGCCACCCATGTACGAGGTAAGAACAAGCAATCGTGAACTGATGCTTATTCCCACGAAGCTGGCGCTTTCAGTGATGCTTCGGGGCAAATGGAAAAAAAAAAAAAAAATCTTTTCTTTGACGTTCGATTTGAAAAACGGACTCGACTCCCCATACCCCCCCCCACCCCACTCCCTTCTCCGGGCTCAGCACAATTTCTGCCTTTCCGCCTTCCCCGGGGGCCCAGAGGGCGAGAGACAATGCCCAGGACCGACACCGCTAATGACTTTGCTCTCGTCTGAACACAAACCCGGGTCCCCAGCTCAGTGGTCCGGGCATTGTGCCACACGCTTGTGCTCCACGAGATGGGCGTCACCGGTACGGCCACGGTGAAAATCATCTCGTCACAGAAGCGATTTGTTGAAGCGAGGCCGGCATTCAGGAGTTCAGTGGGGAGCTGAACTGGAACATGTGCTAGTGGCTTTTCGAGATTGGTTTCAACAAAAAAAAAAAAAAAATGTTAAAATATTCTTCCCTCGCACTTAGATAAAGTTTGTTTTTTTTTTAAAGAAGAAGGGGCTTTTGGGGCAAAAGATGTACCGTTTAGTTAAGGTGTTGTCATTTTTTTTTGATGGAAATGTTTCTGATATAGATCTCATATAATTATCAAATGTAAGCACGCACGCTATGAATTTAATGCATTATGACTCTTCATTTGATGAAAATAATTCAGCCGCTGTACCCATTTACGACAGCTATATATAGATATATAAAATGCCTATGTTCATATGGGTTTTATAAGGCCTAATTCATTCTACTTGACTGGATATTTTAAATAGATATTAGTGTCGTTCTTACCATAATATATTAAAAGAAATAACGTTAAAACTATATTATAATAAAAAATACAAATAAATCATTGCAATATTAAAATGATGCAATAATTACCCCCACCCCACCGCCCCCGCCACCCTCCCCACAAACACCCACCTTTTTTAAACCTGCATGCCCTAAAAAAATAGTTAGTTTAAGAAAAATATGTAAAAATCCATGCATTTATTTATCATGTGTTTCTGTCGTTACATAACCATACTTATTTGAGCTAGTTCATTATCTTATTAGTTATGTCTTGTCTATGGCGGTGTTATGTATCGCGTTTATTATCTTATTTTATCTCTATGGTGCATGGCGGCCGTTAACCTGTTCGACATAAACGCTTGCTTCATTCAGCAATTGGTGCATTGGTCCAATGATTGGAGGTGATGTCATGTTCAGCAATTGGTGCCCTGTTCCAATGATTGGAGGTGATGTCATGTTCAGCAATTGGTGCCTTGGTCCAATCATTGGAGGTGATGTCCTGTTCAGCAATTGATGCATTAGTCCAACGATTGGAGATGCTGTCCTGTTCAGCAATTGGTGCATTGGTCCAATGATTGGAGGTGATGTCCTGTTCAGCAATTGGTGCCTTGGTCCAATGATTGGAGGTGCTGTCCTGTTCAACAATTGGTGCCTTGGTCCAATGATTGGAGGTGATGTCCTGTTCGGCAATTGGTGCCTTGGTCCAATCATTGGATTTGCTGTCCTGTTCAGCAATTGGTGCATTGGTCCAATGATTGGAGGTGATGTCATGTTCAGCAATCGGTGCATTGGTCCAATGATTGGAGTTGATGTCCTGTTCAGCAATTGGTGCATTGGTCCAACGATTGGAGATGCTGTCCTGTTCAGCAATTGGTGCATTGATCCAATGATTGGAGGTGATGTCCTGTTCAGCAATTGGTGCCTTGGTCCAATGATTGGAGGTGATGTCCTGTTCAACAATTGGTGCCTTGGTCCAATGATTGGAGGTGATGTCCTGTTCAGCAATTGGTGCCTTGGTCCAATGATTGGAGGTGATGTCCTGTTCAGCAATTGGTGAATTGGTCCAATCATTGGAGGCTCTGTCCTATTCAGCAATTGGTACATTGGTCCTAACAATAGAGGTGCGGTCTTGTTCAGCAATTTGTGCATCGGTCCAATCATTGGAGGTGCTATCCTGTTCAACAATTGGTACAATCGTCCAATGATTGGAGGTGCTGTTCTGTTCAGCAACGCGAGCATTGGTCCAATGATTGAAAGTGCTGTACAGTTCAGCAATTGATGAATTGGTGTAATGATTCGAGGTGCTGTCCTGTTCAACAATTGGTGCATTGGTCCAATGATTAGAGGGGTCATGCATTCCTTTCAGTTGAAAGAGTCAAAGACACAAATGATAATAATACTCTGTCGTTTCTGTGTCCTCAATCGCTGACAAATGGTACGTAAACTCACATCTGACTTTTGTGTGCGTGCGTGTATGTGTGTGGGTTTGTGTGGTGGGGGGAGGGGGATACGGTCGCCATCTTGGTGTCCATTACTCAATCAAAAAGGTTGGTTTATCAAGTATATTGGGTAGAAGAACATGGCTGAATACCTTTGACATTTGCCCCCAAAGTGGCTCTGACCAGTGGAATGTTTAGCGAGATCGCAACACTTCGTCTTGTTGAAGTGTCACGTGAGAGAAAGTGTTGTATATATATTAAAAATTTTTCTTATCGTACATATTTGGTAAATACCTATCTCAATATCATAAGGCCTTGGCACATCCATTTAAGTATCATAATTTAG
Organism: Lymnaea stagnalis; assembly: GCA_964033795.1. NCBI lineage: Eukaryota > Metazoa > Mollusca > Gastropoda > Lymnaeidae > Lymnaea > Lymnaea stagnalis. The sequence goes on from CAXITT010000335.1 coordinate 115,902, forward strand.
TCAAGAGCTGCATAGAGTAGCATGAGATTTGGGTTGGGGGGGCGTGTTAGGGAGGTTCACTGAGTGAAGAGAGAAATCACGTGTTGTGAGGATGCTAAAATCATTAAGGCTCGAGGCCACCTTGAGACTTCTGACACTCTGACAATCTTTCTTTCTTTCTTTCTTTTTTTATTTTCTTTTCCACCTCTCTATTACTGTCATGGTATCACGTTGCCCACCTTTGCAAAGGGGCATGCTAATTATCGATACACTTTTGGTTGATTGATGTGCCGTCAACCTATCCCGGGGATGATCGCCCTTTTCCGTGACGTGTCGACTATCGACGAGCCTGGGGCGCCCCCTAGCGGGTAGGGGAGGTGGTGCCAACACGTGACGCCACTTGACCCGCCGGAACCCGTCATGACGTCACCCGACTTTCCGCGGCTTAAGCGCATGTCACGTTAGTCCGGAGAGCTCCTGGTTCCGGAGTTAAGTCTCTGGGATATTTACCGACATGAAAATACACTTCCCCACAGTTGCCCGAAAGTCGGTTTTGTGGAAGACCTGCTCAGCATGTCGCCAATGGCTTTTTTTTGGGGGGTGGGGGGCGGGATAATATCGAAAACCGATATTGTGATGCGCTTTACAACGATTCCTGTAAACGGCGAACCAACAAAAAAAAAAAAATTAAAAAAATTAAATTGGCAGAGATTGTGTTGAAAGAGCGCTCCCAATAGTGTCTCGTGCCTCGGGGCGACCCGTGTAATCGGCGCTTAGCAATAGCCGGCTCGAGCTCAATCGGCGTCACACAATGTCAGACGCCGGACGATGAGTAAAGCAATTTGAAGGGGAACAAAAGCGAGGAAGATGGAGGGTCAAAAAATGGTGTTTGCTTACATCGGCTTCCGTAATGAGAAGAGACCCGTCGAGCGATCATCGATTTGGGGAACCGCTGCTCCCACGTGATTGGGGGGGAGGGGCAATTCTCTCGTTCGAAGATCCGTTAACGGCGGACTCGACGGCATCCTTGATTACTTCCCCATTATGACGTTAAATCTATATTCCCTGCTGGTTTCATTGTCTAAATCTCTGCGAGGTGGAGCTGACGGTCCAGCTGGAAGTGTATGCGACAATATATGCTGATGAAATGTAAATAGTAAGGGCTTTAATGTTATCCCTTAAAACGCTGCATATAAAAGTCACGTTCCATTTCACTAATCCATTTGTAACATCCCATTTACCCAAAAACGTGTTTGGAACCTTTTTTTTAAAAAAAAAAAAGGAAAAAAGAAAAAAAAAATAATCATATGAATTTTCAAAAAATATTTTTGTTCTACTTAATTCAACTTTGTTAAGAAAAACTATTTGATATGCGATAACAGTAATAACATATTAATCCTTATTTTATTATTTTTTTTTAAAAAACAATTTGAAAGTGCAGCGGTCTCAGTGGGGTCACTGAGTGCGATAAGTCATTGACACCCGATCTAAATTGAGATGTTAACAACGCATGAAGTCTGTTCAAGCACCGTGCGAGGACCACTTGAAAGCACTACATCTGACATAGATTAAGCTCGGCGTCAACGCAGCAGTGTAATGTAGAACTTTCATAAAGCAACCATTTCTGTTTGTTTCAATGCCAGAGGTGGCATTGATCTAACGCGTCATGGTAGGACTTACCCAAGCTGGAAACACTATAGGTCCATTTTTCTCAGTCACCAAATGCTCACATTTTTCCTAGTTGTTTTTGTTTTGTTTTTTTTTTTGTTTTTTTTTTGTCTTTTTAGAAACGCAATTAAATTAGCATCTACATTAGGGAAGAGAGAGCATCCTCTGAACCACCTCGCCAGGGGTACAAAAAGCAACCACTTCTGTTTGTTTTAATGCCAGAGGTGGCATTGATCTAACGCGTCATGGTAGGACTTACCCAAGCTGGAAACACTATAGGTCCATTTTTTTCAGTCACCAAATGCTCTCATTTTTCCTAGTTGTTTTTGTTTTGTTTTTTTTTTTGTTTTTTTTTTGTCTTTTTAGAAACGCAATTAAATTAGCATCTACATAAGGGAAGAGAGAGCATCCTCTGAACCACCTCGCCAGGGGTCCACAACTAGCTGGGCTAGAGGTGTCAGAATGAGAGGAGGGGGGTCCTACTATACTCAATCCATCAGACTCTGTGAGAAGAGGTGGGACCCCTACAAATACATTTCCCCAGCCCCCCCCATCACCCCCCCCCCCCCCCCCCCCCCCCCCCCCCCCCCCCCCCCCCCCCCCCCCCCCCCCCAACTCCCACTCTGTTCCATCAAGCGCACCTGCTCGTAAGAAAATTTAAAATTCAATTCCCATTTTTTTTTCTCCTCCTTCTCTCGCCTTTCCTGTATTGAAAACTACGGTATGAAGCTCGTGTATTTACCTCCCCTCGCCTCAAGAGCCCTCACGCCGTGTCAGCAGCCCCACATCGCCGCTAGAAGTAAGAGCGGGTTGAAGAGTCGTCAGCCCTTGTCTCCGGTTTCCCCCCTTCGCTTCTTAAACTGCCAATTCTGCCGAACTCTTGCGGACGCAACAATGTCTTACTTCAAAAACGATTCTTTTTGTCCTCCCGCTCGGGGTAAAATGATGAAGCGACAGCAGTCAATGAAAATGTGTGTCGTTAGCACCCTTTACACGCTACAAGATTGAATTTGATTGTGGCCAAGTCGCGAAGGTGCAAACTCCATTGAGCCGGACCTGAATCAATGTTTACAGTTCCGCCGTTGACAATTTCGGGATTGGGGCTCTCCTGCCCTGTCCTGACTTAAGCTACGGAAGCGTTTTGTTCAAAGAAAATATTTGGCCTGATTTTTCTTTTTTTTTTCTTTTTTTTTCACCTCCCATTTTTTTTTTTTTTTTTTGTAAATGGAAATTTTAATGAGACTTCGACTTTGCTTTTATAGAGCTTAGGGGATTTTTTTTTTTTTTTTTTTTTTTTTTTCCCCTCCCTTTTTTTTTTTTTTTTTTTGTAAATGGAAATTGTAATGAGACTTCGACTTGGCTTGTATAGAGCTTAGGGGTGGGTTCCGTGCTATGGTAAGATTTCGTTTTCTTGTGCGAGAAATTTTTTTTATTAGATTATTGTTAAAAACCGGAGAAATTTTTTTTTTTTTTTTTTTAATTTTTTTTTTAAAGAGTACCGTATACATTTGTGACATCCCAACAATTAAACTTAAAACCTGATACGTTGGCAGCGAGGCTAGGCATATGAATATCAGGCGCAAACCTGGTCATTCAGGCGGGCAAAGGGGGAATAAAAACACCCGTTCCACAAGTCACCACCTTTGGGGAATAGAAGTTAAACGCCGTCACTATTCGCGGAGTGTATTAATATCTTAGATTGGAGTTTTGTGTAAGGAACTACTTGAAACTCGCGAACCGCCATACCCGACCCGATCAATCAGGCCCCCAGCGTTCTAATGAATCATGTAGAATTAAAATTGCTGCTTCTCGAAAAAACAAAAACAAATGGGCAGCTGGCCAAGATTGAACTTGGTTTTTTTTAAATTATTTTTTTTTTTGTTAACACGACATAAGTGAGCTTATTATGTAAGCAAACATGCCTTTGTGGGGCGGGACAGGTGATTAACTGGTGGGGAAACGGCTTGGGAGGTGGGGGGAAGAGGGGGAGTCCCTGGGAGCCTCGCTAATTCACCTGTCAACCGACAATAGAGACCAGAAAGGAAAAAAAAAGGGGGTGGGGGGAGGGTACCTTTCTGTCAAAATCCTTCGTGGTAAAAGAAGACTACAACTTACGCCGATTTGGCCTGTGGATTATTCGGGCTTAACTCTTTCGTTTACGAGGTGACCCAAGAGGTTCATCTTGTAGGGGGAAATCAGGGAACTCAAATGACACTTTTTAAAGTAGTGAACTCCAGGAACACTTTTTTAAAGTATTGAACTCAAGGGATGACCCTTTTTGAAATGGTGTTCACAAAGGTGACTTTTAAAGTAGTGAGCTCAGAGGACACTTTTTGAAATGGTGTTCACAAAGGTGACTTTTAAAGTAGTGAGCTCAGAGGACACTTTTTGAAATGGTGTTCACAAAGGTGACTTTTAAAGTAGTGAGCTCAGAGGACACTTTTTTTAAAGTAGTGTACTGAAAGGACACTTTTTAAAGGACATTTTTTAAAGTATTATAGGAATTCTTGAAAAATATCGTATGTCCACAGCTTAACCGCTGAAATGTTGACGACATCAATCTGACAAAGGTTGTTTTCCCTGGAATTGCTATCGGTGTTCAATCTATGACCCAATAGGTGTTCAATGTATGACCGAATAGGTGTTCAATCTATGACCGAATAGGTGTTCAATGTATGACCGAATAGGTGTTCAATCTATGACCGAATAGATGTTCAACCTATGACCGAATAGGTGTTCAATCTATGACCGAATAGAGAGATTATTTTTCTTTTCTTATACTTTTTTTTTTCATACTTCAGTCAAAGGCAGAGGTGGGCAGTAGGAGCACCACAGGTGGGCAGTAGTAGCCCCACAGGTGGACAGTAGTAGCACCTCAGGTGGGCAGTAGTAGCACCACAGGTGGGCAGTAGTAGCACCACATGTGGGCAGTAGTAGCACCACAGGTGGGCAGTAGTAGCACCACAGGTGGGAATTAGTAGCACCATCATAGGAAGGTAGCAGTAGCATCACAGGTGGGTAGTAATAGCACCACAGGTGGGCAGTAGTAGCACCACAGGTGAGATTACTAGCCGTTGCTTTTTTTTTTTGTAATGACACAACTAATCGAACAGCAAGGAAACGCCTAGTTCGACAAACGGGGTTACGCCAGGAAGAGTTCTCTCTCTCTCTCTCTCTGTGTGTTAGACTTCAATCAAGATATCTAAAAATAAGCACACGTCAATTTTTTATCACGAAGATAAATGGAATGAAAATAACGCCCAATAATGGTGGGAGCTGGCCCTATCCACCACACAGACAGTACACAAGCAGCTTGTCCCTTTGATCATTCAAAACAAAAACAAACAAAACACAAAAAAACAAAAAACGATTGCAATTTTTTCTTATTTAAATTTTATTTTCAATATTGTTGTCTGATTGTTAAATTTTGAGAACCGCCCAATAGCTACTATTGCTAGTACGAGCTCGTGCTACCTATACCAACAATGTTGAACTGATCGTGACTTTGTTAAGTCATAAGTGTGTCTGGTTTAGAGATGGGTATACAATGGGATATATTCACGTGAATTAAAAAAAAATATTAATAATAATAACACATTTTTTTTTTACAGTATTGAAGTTAGATTTTAAAACCACGTGACACCACAATTGGTTTCAGGAGAAATGTCACGTCTCCAATTAAACTTTCTATCGCATTTAATTTCGTGCAAATTTTCCGGCGTTACTGAAAATGGTGTTTCAAATTATCACAACCTGTCCCCCCCCCCCCCCCCCCGCCCCAACCTCCCGTGCCCCACCCCGGACCTTTAATTCATTGTTCCGAAAGCAAATTCAAAACACCAATGACAAACTTTTAAAGAAATAAATATATTATATATATCAATAAAAGTATCAAGTTTTTTTTTAAAATCTGACCCCCCCCCCCC
>CAXITT010000335.1:128973-146141 GCA_964033795.1 Lymnaea stagnalis
TGATATAAATGATATAATTGATATAAAAGATATAAATGATATAATTGATATAAATGATATAATTGATATAAAAGATATAATTGATATAAAAGATATAAATTATATAATTGATATAAAAGATATAATTGATATAAAAGATATAAATGATATAATTGATATAAAAGATATAAATGATATAATTGATATAAAAGATATAAATGATATAATTGATATAAAAGATATAAATGATATAATTGATATAAATGATATACATGATATAATTGATATAAATGATATACATGATATAATATATCATGTATATCATTTATATCAATTATATCATGTATATCATTTATATCAATTATATCATGTATATCATTTATATCAAATTGATATAAATGATATAATTGATATAAAAGATATAAATGATATAATTGATATAAAAGATATAAATGATATAATTGATATAAATGATATACATGATATAATTGATATAAATGATATACATGATATAATTGATATAAATGATATAATTGATATAAAAGATATAAATGATATAATTGATATAAATGATATAATTGATATAAAAGATATAATTGATATAAAAGATATAAATTATATAATTGATATAAAAGATATAATTGATATAAAAGATATAAATGATATAATTGATATAAATGATATAAAAGATATAAATGATATAAAAGATATAAATGATATAATTGATATCAATGATATTAATGCCGGGGGCTGAAGTTCGAAATATAATAAATTCGAAGGCGAACTTCGATAAGATAATCCGAAGGAGCCTTGGAAATCAGACTCAATCGATTTTCAATCAACACCTGCGACAGACGTTGATGTTAGGCGTTGTCGGCCACTTGGCGTTGGGTCCACTAGTTGCTGCATGGTAAATAGGGATTTCTCTCGCAATAATGTATGGTAAATAGCGCTTCTCTCCATTTACTCTTCATCGTACAAATCCATTTCTTCAGTTGACCCCTCCCCCCCCCCCACACACACACAAAAACCCCATGCAACCAACAACAAAAAATCCCTTCGCGGCTCATTTTCCAGCCGCCGTCCATGGGATGGAAAAACATGCTATGACTGACTTATTCACAAACCAACATAATTAATTATATTTTAGATTATTGAAAATCATTTAACATATTTTTTTTTCGTTGTCATTTGCTCGGAGAGGAGGGAGAAGAAGAGGAAGACAGAAGATAACAAGACAACATTAAAGAGTGGACGGGACTAAAACTAGGCGATGCTGTGTGAAGTGCAGAAGACAGAGAGGAGTGGAGAAGAAGAGGAAGACAGAAGATAACAAGATAATATCAAAGAGTGGACGGGATTAAATCTAGGCGATGCTGTGCGAAGTGCAGAAGACAGAGAGGAGGGGAGAAGAAGAGGAAGGCAGAAGATAACAAGACAACATCAAAGAGTGGACGGGACTAAAACTAGGCGATACTGTGCGAAGTGCAGAAGACAGAGACGAATGGAGGAGGATAGTTTTCATGTCATCTGTAGCGCCCCAACGGTCCAAGGACTAAGGGACATGTTGATAGAGATGATGATGATGATGATGATTTGCGTGGTACAAGAAGTGTGTGGGAAAAAAAGAGTTCCAAATGTGTATGAGGAGATTTCTAGACACGATGGATCTAATCATCTGTGTGGTGAGGTATCTATACAGAATTGGTAAAATCATTATGTGTCATGATCTTTCTAGACACAAAAGATCATATAATCACATGTGTGCTGAGATCTTTAAAGGAAAAAAACCAAGTTTAATAGACTTGATTTTTTTTAGATATTCAGTTCCCATATTTTTACAGCTTGTATTTTAAATGACACGCTAGATGCCTCAGTTAAAAGAAAGAAAAAAAAAATATATATAGTTTTGTTATGAACGAAACATTATAAAGATACTCGAGATATAGTAAAATATATTTGAGGTATCAGATATTCAGTCCGAATTTTTTTTTACATTAAATAATTTCAAATGTCAAAATGCAGGGCCCCTAAAGAGGCCAAGTCCCCCGCCCCCCCCCCAATCCCTAGCTACGCCGCTGTCCTTTAGGGACGCGGTAGACGACCTCGAGGGAGATCTATCTTTAACCAAAAGCAGTGAACAGGTGAGGGTGATCCCGCCACGGGGTCCCCACGAAAGCTCAATCCTACCTGAGATACGTTTCGCTTTGGCGGACACTGGGGTCCCAAAGGCCAGCCCGCAAACAGAACTAAGGGAAGGACGAGTAATGCCTGCCCAGACAGCTTGGTAAAAGACATCACTGACAACTCACGCTTTGCCAGGTAAAGCCGCAGTGGCCACGGTGCACTTATCCAATACCCAGACGAAATAGCGCCAGCCAAGGGGGGGGGGGGCATCAGGGCCCAAAGGGGAAAGAGCAGAACCAGCTTCGAAGCAGAACTCGAAGCGCTACTGCGTAGCCCTTACAGAGAGTGCACCAAGTCCTAGCTGGGAGAAAAAAAGCTTTCCCGACATTGTAGTCTTCACCGACTCAAGCTCTGCTCTCGAGAGCGTGGGGAAGGGACTCACGGAGACTGCAATGGTAAACTCCATTCTGGAGACAGTTGGCGGCATCCATGCCGAAAAACGGTAATAATTGTTTGCAGTTCGTCCCCCGGACACGTTGAGGGGATGGCAGAATGACAGGGCCGATGCTCTTGTCCGTGAAAGCGCGGCCCAGCCCCAAACCTATATAAGCCCATGAAAGACGATTTCCGAGTTAACTGACTTAACGGCCGGCCTGCAGGGAGTACTGGACGACACCTCGAGTCTTGACACAACTTGTATTTGGATTGCAAACCACCAACACTCCCACCCGCTAATAGAGAAAGCTACACTTTGGAGCTGAAAACTACCTTTCTGAGAGCTGAAAACTACACTGACACTGACCCAGGGATAAACAGGTCTGAAAACTACACTGACACTAACCCAGGGATAAACAGGTCTGAAAACTACACTGCATGACATTAATCCAGGAGTAAACAGGTCTGAAAACTACACTGACACTAACCCAGGGGTAAAAAAAATATAAAAACCACTCTGACGCTTATTCATGAGTAAAGAGTTAAAGAGGTCTGTAAACTACGCTGACACTAACCCAGGGGTAAACAGGTCTGTACACTACCCTGACACTAACCCAGTGGTAAACAGGTCTGTACACCACTCTGACAGTAAGCCAGCGGTAAACAGGTCTGCTTATACGTGAAGAGCACAAATGCTTACTTAATTCGCTAATTTGAACTTGCTTGAATAGAACTATTCGTTAATTTGAACTTGCTTGAATAAAACCATTCGCTTATTTGAACTTGCTTGAATAAAACCATTCGTTAATTTGAACTTGCTTGAATAAAACCATTCGCTTATTTGAACTTGCTTGAATAAAACCATTCTTCACTAATTTGAACTTGCTTGAATAAAACCATTCGCTAATTTGGACTTGCTTGAATAAAACCATTCTTCACTAATTTGAACTTGCTTGAATAAAACCATTCGCTAATTTGAACTTGCTTGAATAAAACCATTCGCTTATTTGAACTTGCTTGAATAAAACCATTCTTCACTAATTTGAACTTGCTTGAATAAAACCATTCGCTAATTTGGACTTGCTTGAATAAAACCATTCTTCACTAATTTGAACTTGCTTGAATAAAACCATTCGCTAATTTGAACTTGCTTGAATAAAACCATTCGCTTATTTGAACTTGCTTGAATAAAACCATTCTTCACTAATTTGAACTTGCTTGAATAAAACCATTCGCTAATTTGGACTTGCTTGAATAAAACCATTCGCTAATTTGAACTTGCTTGAATAAAACCATTCGCTAATTTGAACTTGCTTGAATAAAACCATTCGCTAATTTGAACTTGCTTGAATAAAACCATTTGTCACTAATTTGAACTTGCTTGAATAAAATCATTTGTCACTAATTTGAACTTGCTTGAATAAAACCATTTGTCACTAATTTGAACTTGCTTGAATAAAACCATTTGTCACTAATTTGAACTTGCTTGAATAAAACCATTTGTCACTAATTTGAACTTGCTTGAATAAAACCATTCGCTAATTTGGACTTGCTTGAATAAAACCATTCGCTAATTTGAACTTGCTTGAATAAAACCATTCGCTAATTTGAACTTGCTTGAATAAAACCATTTGTCACTAATTTGAACTTGCTTGAATAAAATCATTTGTCACTAATTTGAACTTGCTTGAATAAAACCATTTGTCACTAATTTGAACTTGCTTGAATAAAACCATTTGTCACTAATTTGAACTTGCTTGAATAAAACCATTCGCTAATTTGAACTTGCTTGAATAAAACCATTCGCTAATTTGAACTTGCTTGAATAAAACCATTCGCTAATTTGAACTTGCTTGAATAAAACCATTCGTCGCTAATTTGGACTTGCTTGAATAAAACCATTCGCTAATTTGAACTTGCTTGAATAAAACCATTCGCTAATTTGAACTTGCTTGAATAAAACCATTCTTTGAACTTGCTTGAATAAAACCATTCGCTTCACATAAAAAGTAAGTGTTTTCCATTTAATTTTTTTTTTCGGTTTTATCATCAGAAACACCTTAGAAGAGTTTCAATAAACACCACTCGATGTGACGATCAGAAGGTGTCGTGCCCGTACATTTCTATAGTAATGGATGATTTTAAAAAAAAAACAAAAAAACAAAAAAACAAATAAACCAAGCAATCCATCATTACTGCATGCTTTCGTTTATTCTATTATGTATCAAAGATCTGACAATATTTACACCGTATCGTTTTGTTTACAATTCGTCACATAAGAAACACAATTAAAAGACAAGCATAATTTTTTTTTTTTTTTTAATTTTAAAAAAAAAAAATCATTTAAACCAATGGGCCGAATTAGAAATACTCGTGCTTGATATAGATAGAGAGCAAAGGACTGAAAAAAAAAAAAAAAAAACACAAAATACTGTAGTTATCATTTATTCGTCAAATTCTTCATTGTCTGCAGGTGTATAAAATTATATTTATATTATTGTAGCATGTATTCATTTCAGGCAACAACAACAAAAAAGGGGATATGTGGGCCTATAACTTTTAATTCATCACAAGAAGACACATTTTAATAGCATTACTTTCATCAAAAGCCATAGGAGTTCAAACGCTTCAGTGTTTGGGCTAAAAAGGTCAAAGTTCAAATACACTTTTTTTTTTTTTTAACAAGAAAAACAAACGTAAGACCATGCAAACTGAGGAGCAAAATGATCGACACTTTTTCCCCCTCATTCTGCAAATTATGTATACATCCCATGTCAAGCATGGGTTTTATATTCACAGAAAGTGGATCCTTTTCAGGGGTGGTGTCTCGTGTCACATAATGTGGTAGACAAAATGCCGGCACAAATGTGATTTATAACACATTGAAGTATAGACAAGAACAAAATAATCACAGTTGGTATATGAGAGAAATGTGCAATCGATGGACACTTGAAAATGTGGGGGTAAAAAACAAGAAACAGAGTATAGCCGATTTAACAACCAAATGATTCAGTTTGATCTTTCCACTACCTCGATCTTTCCACTAGCCCAGTCATTCCACTAGCCCCATCTTTCCACTACCTCGATCCTTGCACTAGTCCAGTCATTCCACTAGCCCCATCTTTCCCCTAGCCCCATCTTTCCCCTAGCCCCATCTTTCCACTAGTCCAGTCATTCCCCTAGCCCCATCTTTCCACTAGCCCAGTCATTCCCCTAGCCCCATCTTTCCCCTAGCCCAGAGCTGCACAACTCAAATTGTAAGGCGGGCCGCAATACTTTATGAAAAACTTGTGGACAGGGGCAAAAGTTATTAAGAAAAAAATAATATTAAAGAATATTTCGTTACTTCGCGGGCCGCCACGTGGGTGCTGATGGGCCGCATGTGGCCCGCGGGCCGTATGTTGTACAGGCCTGCACTAGCCCCCGTACGATTAACTTTGGATTAAGATCAAACCATAACTCACGGTTTAACTTATCCTAACACACACACACACACACACGCACACGCACGCACACACACACAGACACATACACACCTTTAAACCAAACCAAAAAAAAAGGGAGAGTTTTATTTGGACAAGGAAGCTGTAGGGGTACAAATTATTCCACACCAAATATTACAACATAATGTTGCTGTCAACAAGTTCATTGAAACAGGATCATTTTCGGCGGAAATCATACTCTCAAATCCTTTTAACCCTCTAGCAGTAATAACACTTTCCGCATTTGTAGTCTTCAGATTGTCTTGGATGGTTGGCCGCTGGAGACTACTTCTTTTTATTGGTGCTTTTTTTTTTTTTAGTCTTCTTTGTGCCACACTCTGATACAGACACAGACAAATAGACAACGGTGAACCTGTCATGTGGTGCAGTCTATGAAATCCAATAAAATGTCTTTATCAGCACTTCTGTCATAACAGGTCATCTGGAGTCTTTTTTTTCTGCTTAAAATATGGCCACATCCTTCTGGAACTATTTGAAAATACCCCACACGCATTCTGATACCATGGGGCAGTCTGTAAGTACCAGATGAATCCAGGAAGGATTTCATGTCTATAGTAAGTCACTGACTGAACTCGAGACGCCAGAAGTGGCAAGATATCACAAGGAATGCAGTGTCAAACAACGGTTGAGTGCCTTGCAGAGATATTTGGAATCCATTCAGTTATATGATATTCTCTTTTTCACATTTTCTGTGTGTATCGCTCATCATCATAAAACAACTGCTTCGGTTTCAAAAGTCCCCCGATTTAAACATGTCGACCAGTAGCCTCTCTATAGGAATGTTGCCGATGGTTTTCCTAAAGAAGAGCTCCTCGATGGTGCCACCGCTAACCACTCTGAGCGAGGGGAGAAGCAGCAGCAGCTTGCCGAACCTGTAAAAAGAGAGAGAGAGAGAGAGAGAGAGAGTTAGAGGTTACTGGATTCAAATTACGACATCTCCGGTATTTTAAACAGTGAGATTTTGGTTATACTGTAAGAAGGTCCAAATTATTGTTATTTTTTAAATTATCTTTTTTGTAGCCGAGCAAAATAATTTCGGATTCGCGGGGAATAATTTTTTAATTTGAAATTAGTATTTATAATATAGTCTAATCGAGGGCACAGTCGCACACAACTCTTGACTCGTCTATTTCAAGGGTCGTAAGGACAAACAAAACAATTTTAAAAAAAAATTATGGAGAATATGAATAAACTTCACATTATCCCCGAGACAGCTGATGATTTTGGTAATTGTACTGTTTTTTTTACCCCCCCCCCTCCCCCTTAAATCCCCCTTTTTTTGAGGTTATAGGACGGGACAAAACAGTAGTTCGTCAAGCACAAACTAAAGCCTGTCTAAAGCATTCATTCAACCTCAAGCACAAACTATAGCCTCATGACTAAAACATTCATTCAACCTCAAGCACAAACTATAGCCTCATGACTAAAACATTCATTCAACCTCAAGCACAAACTATAGCCTCATGACTAAAACATTCATTCAACCTCAAGCACAAACTATAGCCTCATGACTAAAACATTCATTCAACCTCAAGCACAAACTATAGCCTCATGGCACCTCAAGCACAAACTATAGCCTCATGGCACCTCAAGCACAAACTATAGCCTCATGACTAAAACATTCATTCAACCTCAAGCACAAACTATAGCCTCGTGACTAAAACAGTCATTCAACCTCAAGCACAAACTATAGCCCCATGGCACCTCAAGCACAAACTATAGCCTCATGGCTAAAGCATTCTTTCAACCTCAAGCACAAACTATAGCCTCAGGATTAAAACATTCATTCAACCTCAGCAACAAGGGGCCAATAGTTTATGAACCAAACAGATCAACCATCTGCACCCATCTTACATACGAAAATTACCGCAGTTACCATACACAAACATTTCTCAAACAACCCAACTTTCAAACACAAATCTATTTATTAAACTCTACCTGAACCAACCAAAGGGGACCAAAAAAAAAAAAAAAAAATCAGTTTGAATCCAAGTCCCTTACCTGAATGGCTGCGTGGGATAGGCAGTCCTGATGTAGTGATTCAGTGTCAGCTGAGCTTGATCCTGGAGACTGGCCACAGCGTGGAACTCTCTCAAAGTCTTAATCTCCGTGGAGTTGTTCGGGAATACTGCCAAGAGAAAGAATAATGTTTGATTATTTCTTTTAAAAAACGATGCAACATGACTTAACGGGCGTGTGGCAGTTCAGCCCGCTGTGTGGCAGTTAAGCCCGCTGTGTGGCGGTGAGCATTAATATTTGTGTGTGCGGCTCCCTCAATCACGCTTCCATTTTGTTTTTTTTGTTGTTTTTTTGAAAACATTCTACTTGAGGCAGTGACGTCATATCCGCTGCGTTCGGCGATAGCAATTAAGTTACGGGATGTTTGAGGAAACCAGGGGCGTTGCAGCATGGCACCGAGACTGCGTCTGCGTGCTCGTCTGCGTGCTCGTCTGCGTGCTCGTCTGCGTGCTCGATCACGTGAAAGAATAAGTTTTTTAATGTTTTTTTTTTGTTTTTTTTTAATGAACTTGATATTATTCCAAATACAGGTGAAGGTTTGCGAACAGAAGCAAAACGAAAGAAAATCTTAAACGAAAAGTAATAATTATAAGTGTTAGAATGGTACACACTAACCATAAGGCAGTGGGTATAGAATGGTACACACTAACCATAAGGCAGTGGGTATAGAATGGTACACACTAACCATAAGGCAGTGGGTATAGAATGGTACACACTAACCATAAGGCAGTGGGTACAGAATGGTACACACTAACCATAAGGCAGTGGGTACAGAATGGTACACACTAACCATAAGGCAGTGGGTACAGAATGGTACACACTAACCATAAGGCAGTGGGTACAGAATGGTACACACTAACCATAAGGCAGTCGGTATAGAATGGTACACACTAACTATAATGCAGTGGCTACAGAATGGTACACACTAATCGTAACGCAGTGGCTACAGAACAGTATACACTAACCATAACGCAGTGGCTACAGAACGGTATACACTAACCATAATGCAGTGGCTACAGAACGGTATACACTAGCCATAATGCAGTGGCTACAGAACGGTATACACTAACCATAATGCAGTGGGTACAGAACGGTACACACTAACCATAATGCAGTGGCTACAGAACGGTACACACTAACCATAACGCAGTGGCTACAGAACGGTACACACTAACCATAACGCAGTGGCGACAGAATGGTACACACTAACAAGAACACTATACCTGTTTTGAAAAGGACGATTCCTTTGAGGCAGATGTACTCTGTCGGGTCAACCTGGAGAGCCTTGAACTTTGCGATCGTCTCCTGAAGTGCCCGTACCTCACTCATCATGGTCACTATTTTCTCAGGCGGGCTCTGCTCGCTGTTCACACCTGGGAGTAGATGGGTTGGGGGTAAAACTTAGGCTGTAGCGCATTAATCTTACAAAGTGCTCTGTTCGAAATGAAAAGAGCGAGAGAACGAAGTGTGCGATATCAGTGACGTCCTCGGGTAGTGGGTATTTCCATTTTCTTGTAAATAATGTGATGTTTGTGGACCGCGTTAATTGTAATTTAAAATTTTTATTTTTAAAAAAAATATTTTTAAAAAGTAAATAAATCTGTAATGATGTGAATGTTATTTAAAGATGCATGTAACATTGGTTATATTTTAAAGGTTTCTAGAGTTGTGATTCGGTTTTAAAAAAAATAAATAATAATAATAGAAAATATTTGTAATTGAATTGAATAAACAACAAACGCTGAAAGTGGTATGGGCCGCTCAAAGGTCACGTGACCGTTCGGCTCAGACGCGCCGTTGACTCACCTGCAGCAGCCAGGAGAGGCCCCGCTTCGAGGGGAATCTGGAACTGAGCGGCCCCGAGAACAAACAGCTCCCGCCAGCTCTCCTCCAGGAGCAGCACTTGGTCCCTGAAGGGCAGCGTCACGAATGCGGGCACCGTCTTGGTCCACTTGACGCTCATGAAGAGAAGCCTCGCCGCCGCCTCGCAGATGGCCTCCGGGTTGTTGGCGTAGTTCTGGATCATCTCGTGCGGGTACTGAAAGGTCACAGGAAGTAAATCGTTGTTACAAACCAATCGCCACGGTCTGTGCCTTCTATAGGTTATCCTCTTACTTTCTCCGCCCCCTTCTAAAAGGCCCATGTGACCTCTATGACGGAGCAGTATGTAATTTATGTAAGTGTGACGCGAAATGATTGGGGCGACTGACCGCATATTCAAAATCATGACACTGGCATACATGAGACAGAGTCCGTCTTTCATAGCTATATTCTATCCGTAGTGCTAGAGAAAGTTGTGTAGTGTAAACTAAAAATGTATGAAAGCCTACTGGCACTGGCACTGGCATTGACGTTGCCTCAAATGTCTCCTGCAGCAGGACTTCAATAACTCAACACGGTAGGGGAGATTTTGCACATGCAAAGTTTTTTGATAATCAACTTTTTTCGTCCCCCTACGGCCCGTTTCTTTAAATCAGCGGTTCTCAACCTAGGGACCTTATAAGACCATTCGGAAAACGCATATACTCTACAGTTATGAAGTAGCAACGAACATAATTTTATGGTTGGGGGGAGGGGGGGCGGTCACCACAACATGAGGAACTGTATAAAGGTGTCGCGGAATTAGGAAGGTTGAGATTGAGAAACCCTGCTTTAGATCGTCTCTACGTGTTTTTTCCAGAACTCTTTTACGTTTCAGACTTTTCCGTATAAAATCAATAACATCGTGGCGTGACTGACCTTTGGCAAGGGCTGGATCAGGAGACTGGTGGGCGGGGTGGTGATGGCTGGAGGAGGTTCCACAGCGGACACCGTGACTCCGTCCGCCACCGGCTCGTATGTGACAAATGATGGGAAGAAGGGAGATCTGTGGATGTCAGTCGAGAATACAAAAGAAAGTGGAAAATATTGCCCAACGACAACATATAAGACCAAATAAACAATCTTTATTATGATGCAAGCCGTTAAAAAAAATCTTGTTTTTTTTTTTCTTCTTCTTTCGCTTGATCGTTCACGTTGTTTATGTTTTCATTCCTAGACCACTCGTCATGTCATTTTTACATTTGTTCTCCTCATCTAATGCAGTTATTATTTACCGAAATGGTCCTCCCGCTAAGACATTTCCGTATTCTGACGACTCCTTTAGGTACATGGCCACCTGGCGTCTGATGGTTGAATTCCTGGGACCCCTCTCGTGCTGGACAGCTGTGAACGTAAGATGTTATGATATATTTAAGTCTGGACAGCTGTGAACATAAGATTTTATAATATATTTAAGTCTGGACAGCTGTGAACATAAGATGTTATAATATATTTAAGTATGGACAGCTGTGAACATACTATTTCATCATATGTATAAATCTGGACAGCTGTGAATGAAACATCAAACAGGTATATAAAATATGGTCCGCCACAAAACATATATGTGTATGGGTGACTTTCTATAAACCTGGACATAAGATATTAGTTAAGGATTCTGGACCAGAATGTTTTAACATTAGATGCCTAGTCTTTTTCTTTAAAAAAAAAATAAATCTGGACATTTGTCAGCATTGCATATTTGAATATTTGTATATATATATATATATATATATATATATATATATATANGGGGGGGGGGGGGGGAATAATTTGGTAGAGTCTAGAACATAATGGTCTGGTGAATATCATTTCCGCTTTCATATCATACGTGGTTGTCACGGCTTGGCTAAGTGAACATGGCTCGGATGACGTCACCGTGAATTGAGAGGCAAGAAACCATTCAAGAGTAAAAGTATAAATTCTATTTTGTGTGTGTGTGTTAATTTACCTTTCGGCCTGCTTTAATGAACCTTACTTAACTTGCTGGAGTCGAGTTTAGAAACGACAAACGTGATTGTTGGAAACCAACCCAACGTGGTAATAGTAGGGGGGGGGGGAAGCCAAGGGCAAGCTACTCTGTTATACAAAAATTTGGACGTAGCCCCTGGTAAAAAAAATTGCGTGGTAATAGTAGGGGGGGGGGGGGAAGCCAAGGGCAAGCTACTCTGTTATACAAAAATTTGGACGTAGCCCCTGGTAAAAAAAATTGCGCATGAAATAGTTAGACTCTCTCTTTGTGTAAATTAACTGCATTCGTGATATACAGGGGCGGATCAAGAGCAAAATGACTGAGAAGAGATAAAAAAAGGGAGGTAGGTGGCAGGGGGTCGGGTAAACAAGAGTGAAAAGATGGAAGATCGGAGTTAAAATTAAAGAAAAGAAATACTTTTTTTTTTTTAAATAACGTTCATATGCGTTGCGTTTATTTTTTTAAAACTTCAAGAAGGGTTATAAATGCCGCTACTCCTCAGTTATCCCTCGTATAAATAAAGACTATAAAGCGAGACATTTATAATTTATCTATTATCACAACGAGATGGTTTATACCGGAACACGGATAGAAGTAACGTACAGCCTGTAGTACAGGGGCCACAGCACAGCCTCCAATAATAGGGATATATGGACAGTCGCCAAACATAGATGTGTATGGGTGAATATGTATAAAATTTGAGAGAAGACGACGGTCAATAGAACATTTTAAAACTATCAAGTGATCTTGTTCCGACAAAGTCAAGACAATCGTATTTTCTGTTTAAATTCTGTATATATCCATTGCTGTACAGGTTATGTTTTTTTATGGGATTAAATCTTTTTATCCAAATCAAAAATCAACATATCAAAAATTTAATGAATCAATTTCATTATTCTTTTTGTGTCTTGTACAAATACATGTGTTGTGCGAGTGTCCCCCCAACGTCTTTGTGCGCTAGATGACACACTGAGCACATATGTCGAGGAAGGAGAGCTAGCTCCGCCTTCCTGTCTTTTGTCATTTAATTTTGACGTGTTTTTAATGAAACTTGATACCCATTTCAGAGAAATCTCGCGACAGGAAGTGACAAAAAGTTTGGTAAGGTTGGGAATGGGGGGGGGGGATCAGATCGCCTTGTGCGATCTGCTAATTTGAGCGGATTAAACGTAGGGGGAGAGGGGGGGGGAAATCTGATTGGTCCTGGTCCTCCTTGGGTTACCCCCCATATGGCTCTCTCGTCTGCCCGCCTTGAAAAAAAAAGCGAAAATGCGCGTCTTCATTTGTCGGAGATCTCACGCGGCCCGGGGAAGCGAACGTGCCGCCACGGTGTAAGCCGAGAGTGAGCAAACTGCGGCACCCCGAGTCATGACCGAGGGTGCACAAAGCCCGCGGGTAATTGGTTAATATGTTAGGCCTCCGTCTCGTGTTGCTTTCTCAACTTTTCGTTAGTTTGTATCCAACAAAAAAATGAGCAAACCTTATCCTGAATTTCCCTCAGCACGGCCCCCACACCCGACCNTTGAAGGGCTAGTATAATTTGATAAATGGATATCCTTAACTCAAGGTCAAACGAACATCAAGAGTCTTAATACTGAAGATTAACAGCCAGCTGTCCCTTCTAAAGCTCTGTCAGAATGTCTCAGTGCGGCCAGTAATTTGGTTTCGCACAACTTGAAAAAGTGGGTCTGCGCATGAGCGTTGCTAAGTAAGTTAAGAACGGTAAATCTTCTTTCGTACTTGTCTTGGAGTTTGTGTTTGAGAGAATCCTCTTTGCATGACCAGTGACTAGATCTGGTGGTGGGGGGGGGGGGGGTTGGGGGCACTTCCTGGCCAGGCTTTAGATACTAATAGACAGAGATATCACCCGTGCAGTGTGGGAGGTGGTGGGGGAGGGGAAAAGGGGGGGGGGAGCTGGCTGACCAGACGCTAGTATAAGGTTGTAAGGAATCATCAGCTCTGTAAATAATAGAGCAGTTTGCATCAGACATGCATACCGTTTCAGCGTTTGATCTAATCATTGATTGGTTTCAGCAGACGCTGCTTACTTCATTGCGATAGTGAAAACTCTATGATATTGTCATCATTTAATACTCTATTTGATGGCCAGTAAACCTCACGACCTCTTGGGCTCCTATGGTGACCACGCGCCCTCTTTTGTTTCTGTCTTGTTTAAATACTTTGAAAATAATTCAATAACGGCTTCATTATGCATGAAATGCTCACAAGTGAAATATAATCAGGATTATGGTTAAATGAAACTGTTATCGTTAGTAACAGAGAGGCAAAGGGAGGGAAAAGGGCGCGGGGGGGGGGGGTTTAGAAATAAATAAAGAGAGACAGAGGACAATTAGAAAAAAGAGAAGAAAGGATAGGTTAAAACAAGAGTGGGATTATAGGTTGAGACGACAGAACAAAATTAAAGGAAAGAGGACTAATGTCATGTCATATAGATATGTGGATACAAAGGACTAATGTCATGTCATATAGATATGTGGATACAAAACGTCATCTCGTTATAAAGAAACCAAATGCCATGTCGATTCAAAGATAACAAATATCATGTTGATTCAAAGGTACCCATTGTTGTGTCGATACATATGTAACCAATTTCATGTCGGTATAAACATATCCATTGTCATGTCGATCAAGAGGTATTGAATATCCAGGTAGGAACAAAGCAGGCGAATGTCCATGTCGAGATATAGATACCGAATGTCATGTCGGTATAAAGATACCCATTGTCATGTCGATACAGAGATATTGAATATCCATGTAGGAACAAAGCAGGCGAATGTCCATGTCGAGATATAGATACCGAATGTCATGTCGGTATAAAGATACCCATTGTCATGTCGATACAGAGATATTGAATATCCACGTAGGAACAAAGCAGGCGAATGTCCATGTCGAGATATAGATACCGAATGTCATGTCGGTATAAAGATACCAATTGTCGTGTCGCTACAGAGATATTGAATATCCATGTAGGAACAAAGCAGCCGAATGTCCATGTCCAGATATAGATACCGAATGTCATGTCGGTATAAAGATACCAATTGTCGTGTCGCTACAGAGATATTGAATATCCATGTAGGAACAAAGCAGGCGAATGTCCACATCGAAACAAAGTCTTAGAAAGTCCATGTCTAGATTAACATGAAACGGAGACCTGGTCTGGGGAAACTTTGCTCTCGACTTAAGCCCATCGCGCTTGACAGTGATTTTATGATAGGGCCTTATCTTTTATAAATGGCCACCCTAATCTCCGAGCGGACCAGGCGAAAGTCATTCAGTGATGGCGTTACACTTTTGCTACATGAACCCCTCTAAACATGTATATCCCATCGCCTGTCAGTTGGTTATTAGAAATTAATCAGAAATTGTTCATCTTCAACCTTTTGCCATTGTCCTAACCCTAAAGCAGCGGTTCTCAACTTTTGGGGGTCGCGACCCCTTTGGGGGTTGCGCGACCCTTTCTCGGGGTCGCCTAAGACCATCTGAAAAAACATATCCTTACAGTTATGAAGTAGCAACGAAAATAATTGTCTTCCTGGGGGTCGCCACGACACGAGAAAATGTATTTAAGGGTCGTGACAATAGGAAGGTTGAGAACCACTGCCCTAAAGGCAAACTAGCATGTGACATTAAGCAACTGGAATATCTTATGAATTTATGTCGTGTATTATGATCAGAAACAAAAACAATTTTAAAATCAACCGAACAAACTTTCTTTAGAGTTGCACAGGATTCTATAATTAAGAAATTATTCGTCAAAATCTTGTTTCCTTTTTATTTTATTTGTTTTAAACGGACTGATCAATCAACTAGCGTCTTTATTAATACTAAAAAAATATAATAATTTGGGCTTACACTTTAAAATGGGGTAGAAACTGGTCAAATGTTTACGTCCAAAAACTTGAGACGCCCTACTGTGATGATAATTAAGTGACAGTAAAATTATACTGACAATGTCACTGGTATATCTTAAGTGGACCATCACGGTATTATTTTATTGACAGTGCCAGTGATACATCTGATGTGGACTATAACAAATCGACCTCACATTCGTACTCACCATCTTTATTCATTCCAGCCTCCATGCATTTCTTCAACCGACAGGCCCTGCACTGGTTCCTATGAGTCTTGTCTACCGGACATGACCCTTGACCCCGAGATTTACAAATGTACTGCCTGTTGCGCCGTATGGATCTCTGAAAAATTGTGTTCGAGTTGAGATGACGTGGGGGGAAAAAACAACAACAAATAACATTAAAAAAAACAAAAACTTATATAAAATGTATGTTGACTGTAATGCTAGCGGTAGTTAGGAGCAATGTTCCGCGCAGCAATCTCACAGACGCCGTGCAGCAGTTTTGGGTACCACGCAGCTAATTTCCACTTAAGTGTGTGTGTCTGTCGGCTGAAAATTTTGCGCAAAAAAAAAAAAAAAAATTGATGGAGTAAAAATGTGCACACAACTTGATGATTTTGCACACGAACCATCAAACCTTAGAGGGAACATTGGTGGAGGGGTTGCGTCAAATTATTTTCTTTACTCGGTGGCTCTTCGGAATACAGTTATAAAACGGAGAGGCATGGTCAAAGTATTTACACTTATCCACAGCGTCTTTCTCTACACTTCAGAGCAAAGCTTTTCGCTCCTCCCCCCCACCTTCTTTTTTCCGCGAACAACAACAACAAAAAAAAAAAAAAAAAAAAAAAAAAAAAAAAAAAATAAAGACAATAGAGAAAGGAATCTGACCATGCAATCAGGGCCTGCCCTAACCATTGCGGGGCCCTATGCGAAACGGATGGCGAGGGGCCCAGTCTCGGTCGGGATAAGGATAATAAATGAAGAATAAGATTTTGTATTAGAACAAAAGTGCGGGGCCCACTGCGGCCGCATAGGTTGCAGTGGCTTAAGGCCGACCCTGCATGCAATGTTACATTATGTGCCAACGAATTCAGTTAGGCTAGACACATTCAATTAGTCGATATGTCTGGCACCTTCAGTCCGTTGCTAAGTCGGGCGCCTCTCAGTCCGTTGAAGAATACTAAATTTTCTCATATTTTAGAATGTCCTCCGGAACAGGGGTTTAACTCGCCAGGACCAGATTATACAAAAACTGACCCGTGTTCAATGCTGACGAGGACCTGGAAACACCTCCGACATAATTTGTCATCACATAACCGTAAAATTGTAAGAAAATTTTTAAAAAACATTTTTATAAATTTTTTCTTCAATAAAAAAAAAAAAAAAAAAAAAATTAAAA
>CAXITT010000335.1:146269-163279 GCA_964033795.1 Lymnaea stagnalis
CCCCCCCCCCCCCCCGTGTTTGGTCAAGATTTACCGGCCCGAGAGAGTCAAGCCGGTCTCAACAAGTGTTTGAAATAGTTGGTCCGTGTTCCCTAAAGCTTTGAGGCAAGAGGCTTCTTGAGTCGTGGGAGAAGGAATGTGACGCGGAAGGACTTGGTGGGAAGTCTGCGGGAAGACAATGGACGAGTTTGGAGACGTTGCAGTAATTTTCCTGGACACCTTGACTTCTGGACTCGTTATGTCATTTTCACGAATGGGAGAGGGGGGACGGGAGGGGCAGAGAGAGATCGTCTGATGTCCGCTAATAATGCGAAGTCAGGACTTTCTCTATTCATAATTTGGCTGCTTTTCTTGAAACTAGATACAATTAGGGATTTTTAAAAAAATAAATCATTTATAATAGCGAAACTGTGTGTTAAATCAATTCGTTAGAAATTAGAATCTCAACTAAAAAAGAAATATATTGAAAATCAACTTTGACTCTCTTCTAACCAGTTCCCGCAGTACCCGGTTTGACTAAATCCACCACTGAGTAGCTTGCGACCTATCAATAAACCCACATCTGATTGACCGCCCTGAGTCTCTAATCAAAACCTGCCTCTTTTTTTTAATCCCAATAACTACTAAACCTACCTCTGATTGACCTCCCCCCCCCGACCAAACTCTATGCTAAAACCATCTCCGATTGACCCCCATTGCCCCCAACAACCCCCTCCCCCAACACCAGCGTGTCTTATCCAACAGTCTAGCTAAAGGCCACAAGGCAGTTAACGAATGGATCTTATCTACAGGACAATACCGGATCGTTGATTGTGGACGCCTCCGCTGCGTCGCGCCCGCGCCGGGGCCAGGGTTCGCACCTAAATATTGTTTCAGACAAGTCCGAGTTATGCGAGGACCCCCTTTGATCCCCGGGCCGGCGGGGGGCGCTGGCGGGTCGTCTCCGCGCCCGAGCGGAGCAAACTTTCTAATCGGGCCGACTTGTGTTTGTGCAAACACCGGGCTTAGGTGCTTATAGCGTGAGGACCCTTGTTGTCATGTCTCTTTGTGGCCCAATCCTGCCGGCGGTAAAGCCAGAATTTACTTGTCCGGCCGGGCATCGGATTGTGAGAGTATCTACACCGTGGTGATGCCCACCTATGTTCAAGCGATTCGTTTATTTTTCGCTCGGTTTAATCAAATAGAAGAATACACACATTTTAAAAAAAAAAAAAATGTTAAACTAGCGATTGCAAATTCCGCTTCTGAAGTGTTAAGGACTCTGGAGTTGGGGAGGTGGGGTTGCCGGCAGTGAGTCGGAGATTAATACTACAATAATTATACAGCCATTGTTTGCACGGTTTTCTCTGTAATCTTTCTCACATAAAGTCGCCCATATACGATAAACACACAGTTTGTGTTATGTAAGGTTTACACAAGGCTCAGCAACAAGGCAGTTGGGATGTTTTCCAATTGTTATAAACTTGTTTCAGACAAAGTAGGGGATCGTGCGGGCGCATATAAGGGTTTGTTATCTGGAGGATGGGGGGGGGGGAGATTACATGAAGGCGCCACAGAGCGACTTCGGGATTGCATTAAAAAAAAAAAAAACACCAACCAACCAACAAATAGAATAGTCTGTCTAGTCTTAATTCTACCGCACTGAACTGAATCAGGCTGGTGACCAGATTGAGCACCGGGTCCAACTTTTCAAAGATTCTGACATTTTTGGTTAGAAGCTCCAGATTTATCGATTAGTTTCTGTTTTAAAAACAAGCATCACGAATCTTTCATGAATAATCCAAGTCAGTCCCACAAACATGGATCTTTTCGGCCGGGTTCCTTTCTTTCGTAGTTCATTATCCCCTTCAAAAGACCAATCTCCTCAATGATCACCTAGATGCTCTTAGTGCCCTAAACAATTTTGGCACACGTAATATTATAGAGGGGAGTTTTTATTATTTTGTTTTTTAAAATTCTCAGAAACGTCCACACTTCCTCACTCTCTTTCTGTCTGTCTCTTTGTCTCTCACTTTGTCTATCTCTCCCTCTGTCTGTCTTTCTGTCTCTGTTAGTCTTTCTCTCCGTCGTTCTGTCTCTCTTTCTGTCTCTCACTTTCTTTCCGTCCCTCTGTTTGTCTGTCTGCCCCTCTCTCCGGCTCTCTCTCTCTGTCTTTCTGTCTCTGTTAGTCTTTCTCTCCGTCTTTCTGTCTCTCTTTCTGTCTCTCACTTTCTTTCCGTCCCTCTGTTTGTCTGTCTGCCCCTCTCTCCGGCTCTCTCTCTCTGTCTTTCTGTCTCTCTGTCAGTCGATCTATTTGTCTCTCTGTATGTCTCTCTGTCTGTCTTTCTTCCTGTCTCTCTGTCTGCCTCTCTCTATGTCTGTCTTTCTGTATTTATGTCAGTCAGTCTGGCTTTCTGTCGCTCTATCTGTCTCTCTCTCTCTCTCTGTCTGTCTATCTGTCGCTCTCTCTGTCTGTCTTTCTGTTTCTCTGTCTTCCTGTCTCTCTGTCTGTCCGTCTTTCTGTCTGCCTTTCTGTCTCTCTGTCCATCTGCCTCTCTATTGTCTTTCTTTCGCTATGTCTGTCTCTCACTCTGTCTTTCTGTCTGTCTTTCTCTCTGTCAGTCTCTGCGCCTGTCTCTCTGCCTATGTCTGTCTGACTATCTGCCTGTCCTTCTGTCTGTCTTTCTGTCTGTCTTTCGGTCTGTCTTTCTGACTGTCTCTATGTCTTTTGTTCTGTCTCTCACTCGTAAACACTCACACACAAACATAAACACACAACGAAGGTCCCCGACAATTAACTTAATGAGTGGCAATTTTTTTTTTCTAATCATCCACAAAAACAATCCCTCTTAGATACAATCCATCATCCAAAAAAAATTAAATTAATAGAACTTTGAACACACAAAAAAAAAAAAAAAAAAAAAAAGTTTTATGTAAGAAGTTACACATCTTTAAAAAAAACACAATACCGCTGGAAAATAAATGCCATGCGCCCCACTATAATATTTGTCCATTAAATGAGGCCTACAGGGGATCAGCATTGTTTGGTATCCACGGGACATCAAAGGAATTCTCGACCTGTTTCTCTCGCTCTGTCATCTGACTTGGTTACCTTTTCTTTTGCCCCCCTTCCAAGCACGCACTCCGAGCTTGTAACGCTGTCAGGCGAGGAAACCGTTTGCGTTTGTTGCCCAGCCTTGATTACCGAGAGATTACTACGCCATTTTGCCATATCACATGCTGGTCGCTACTTTTTTGTGTTCATGCGTGCGCACCGCAGGAGTTATTAATCCCGTGGGGACAGTGTTAACTCTCCGTCAAAGACTGGTTATAGCCCCTATTTCCACCCCCACCCCAATTCCCAAACAAATAATTTGAAGAAAGAACCCCCACCAAAAAACAAAAACAAAAAAAAACGCTGTTGGTCCAATCAAAATTAACCCACATTGAAACATGACACGCCCATCATGTGACATCCGACCAATCATAAATGGAGTAGCCCATAGGCGGTTTCGAAATGTATATGTTTGTGAGTACAAATTTGAATTTTATTTCAGTAGAATTAATATATTTTTTTTTTTAAATATCAACAATTTTTTTTTTTAACAACTAACAGAGAAACATGATGTTTATAAGCATAGAAGGAATTAATTCTGGAATTTATCACAGTAAAAATGGTTCAGAGTAGACGAAAGTCAAAACTAAAACCAGTGTTTCCGAAACTTTATTTCACCTCCCCAACAACTGTGTTTTTGTTTTTTTTTGTTTTTTTAATGGAAGACCAAAAAACATTTTTAAAAAGGGTCTGCATGCTGCCATAAGGAAGACTGATTTTTCAATTTGGCAGCCAGCCTAGGCCTTGATATTTATCATGGTAAGATAAAACCAACAATATGTATTATATTATGTTTCTATTTGAACAATATGACAAAGAACTAAACTGAATAAACGCCATGTTTTAAACTGCCCATCAGCCTGTTTACCAAACGTTTCCACCGTTTTACCAACTTTTTTTTTTCAACCGTAAATGCATGTTCTATGCCAGAGTTGTATTGCCCCTCATTGGACACACTGGTCAAAAGCATAGAGTGTTCTATGCCAGAGTTTTATTGCCCCTCATTGGACACACTGGTCAAAAGCATAGAGTGTTCTATGCCAGAGTTTTATTGCCCCTCATTGGACACACTGGTCAAAAGCATAGAGTGACTTTAAAAAGAGGATGTTATAAATAAGATTAAGTCTCTAAAGCCCAGAAACGACTGGAGCAGAGAAAGGTATATAAGCCAATAATGGCATAAAGCAGGGGAAAGACTCAGGCGGTGAATAGTCTTAATGACAGTACCACCTGAGGCAGAAAATGACCCCCGCAGGGTGTCCTCAAACAAAAACAACAACAACAACAAAAAAGACAGGCTTTTTCGCATCAATAATCATAAACATTGTTACGAATTTACTTGATACATAATTCAAGTCTTATAAAGAAAACGTCTAGCTATTTTTGTCCAGTATTATAAATTAATGTGTATAACTCTTCGAGTCCCCCACAGAAGCGTTCCCGTAAGGATGTACTCTTTCGCTGTCACAAGACGATTCTACTGAATATTTATTTTTATTTTTTTTTAAATGTATTTTGACAGAGAATTTCTGGATGTAAATTCGAATAGGGAACTTTAAAATAACAGTGACGCTATAATGAAATTTTTAAACTCCGACTAATGAAAACTCACTCCTTAAAAATTATTTGAAATAATATTCTTTCAGTCTGTTATTGATCACAAGGCGATAGGTTCCTTGTTTTTCTGGCTTTCTATTCTAATGTTATAATTTGATTTAAATTCCCTGTCAAAGTTTGACATAGCTGACAGTGAAGAGCAGCTTGGACCACTGTCATTCAACAAATATTTTCTTGAAAGATAGAGGAATTAAAAAAAAATAATTAATGTCTCTTGATTTTCATTATTTAAAATCCTTTATATTAACTTCGCCTTTTGTTTGTGTTTTTCTGTGTTAAAGGCTACATCTTCAGACGGCTAATTGACTAAAAAAAAAGTTGAAGGTCTATTCACGACATTTTTTTCAATAGCATTTCATCTAATTTGTTTTCAAATATTGTATAATTTTTCTTTAAAATTCTGTTATTCTGAATTCATCCCGGCACCATTAGGTAGTCTTAGCTCCCCCTAAATCTACTGAGTATTTTACCGCCCCTTGGATCATTCGTCGCCCCCTTGGTGCGGTACTGCCCCCTTTGAGCCGTGGCTATTTTAAAAATGTTACACGACTCCCCAGCAGTGTTACTCCAGTATTAAATTGGTAAACACCCACCCACCTCCATCTTTTTCGATGGAAATATATAATTGGATGGTATGCATTTTCTTTAAAGCCGCTGGCACCATATTATGGTAAACATTTAACATATTTACCGTAGATAGGAAGGTTAAGTATTATCATCTATGCTGTGGATATCAATTATATGGTGGTAAACAATTCTCTCATACCGAAGGTATCATGTGGTGGAATACAATCCTCCCATGCCGGAGGTATCACTTGATGGGATACTATTCTTCCCATGCCGAAGGTATCATATTCTGTTCCCACGGAAAAAACAACCCTGCACCTTGTCGTGGTCAAGTTCGTCAAGTAGTCAAAATGTCCACCCCCCTGGTGTTAACAGAACGATCTGAACTCAAGCCACACTTCGTGTCTTGTCGTCTCGAAACCTCTCCACCCTTCCTCTCTGCGCCCGCCAAGTTTTCATTAACTTTTTAACGATTCCCTTTTCATGCTACTCTTCAAGTGAATGGGGCAATTTCAAAGGGGAGGACAAAATATACATGACACCGGCCAGGGCCTCGGCAAAAAGCCGCGAAATTGTCAGCAGTAATTTGAAGGGTGACCCGGAGTCAAAACCACAATGATCTCCAGTCCCCCCGGGGGGAAGAATTGCCTTCCTTTTTCTCGCCGGGCTGGGACGCTTGTGACTAAATCAAACCACCATTGTGTGTCTTAAGGTGTCTATTTATCCCGAAACCGGTGAAACATCTCATGGGCCAGGCGTGGGTGGAAAAGGTAACAAGGAAAAGTTAACAAGCCTGCAAGGAATAACATGAGAGACGCACACACACACGAACAAACACGTGGACGTACCTTAAAGAATCCAGCGCATCTGTGGAGGGAGAGAGAAAGAGAAAGCAATGAATAATATTATGGAAGTAAGCACGCAGGGGGTTTTGGAGGCGATCATTAATTTTCTTCAAAACCTTTAGAGTTATTTACTTAACCCCTTCATTCGAGATGCGTCACGGTCAAACATTAGACGGACTTCCAGTAAACAAAACGTCTTTCGAGAGTATTCGTTAGAGAAACATTGGAATGCATTACGGGCGCTCGGGTGTATGGTATACGTGTGAAAATGACGGGTCCGAAACAAAACTTAGCGCCATTATATAACACGCGGCCAACGTCAAAGACCTGAGTGGAAAAAAACTTGTGGGGAAAAGCCTTTCATGATCACGATGGCCTGGCTTTCTCATCTACTCTCTACATCTCGTCATGCGCGCTAAAGGCCCTTAATCTCTGGCGCAATTTCAAGAAAACAATTTTTTTTTTCTTCTAAATTTCAAACAAGAGGTGAAAACCTCCTACTGATTCCCTCCCCCACCCCCAGCTGGTTCGTGAGTGGTTCCTGCTGGTTCGTCAGTGGTCTCCCCCACTGCCTCCATCACGCGTACTTCTTGTTCAAGTTTCGACGAAACAATGATAGCTCTTCGGTCCGAGAGAGCAAGAGCTCTGGCCTCGGTCTTCTCTCATTGGCTAGTATGGGTTAATGCGTTATTCGCCGTGTGCGATGTCGCAGCTTGTGATCAACATTGAAAGGGACGCGGCGGCTCAGCCATTAAATGTTTCCGGAGATCCATGGGCGAACTTTAAAAAAAATAAAAAAAATTATCGGATCGCGCCGTCGTCGTCGTCGTGTATGCGCGTACACGCAATCAACCCAAAATCCAAACCCTCATCTAATTGATATGTGTCAATCGTACATTATTTCCTTGCCCATACAGCACTCTTTTCATACGTGACAATAGATTCTGCCGAGCTTAACAGCAACCCCCCCCCCCCCAAAAAAAAAAAAAAAAAAAAAAAAAATTAAAAAAAACCCCAAAAAAAAAAAAAAAAAAAAAAAAAAAAACTTTAAAAAACCGCCAATAAGATAGAAAGAAATCTGGAAACTGTGGGCGTTCCCAGAGGGCTGTCCGTCAATCCCCGTCAATCAATACCCCCATCTGGCTTTTATTCGTATCAGCTCGGTTAAGGAATGACTTATGGCGTTGTTTAAAACAAAACACAAAAATGTTATTAGCTATTGATCTGTAGGATCGAAAGATAATTCGGTCATGATCACGTTTTATATTAATATTTGCCCGCTGGTCCTTGGTATCTATCTCTAAACTGTGATAAGCCGATAGGCGCCTGCTTCACCGTGACTTGTTTTATTATTATTTTTAAATAGAAAACATTTTGCTCTAAACCTCCGTACATTGATGTAATTTTCTTTAGCTAACATCTGTACTGAGATTTTCTAAGCATAGCTTAACCTTAACAATGTTTTACCCCAGCGATCTATTTAGAGACGACACACAACCATCTTTACCCACATGATATAAATATATACGTCCACCTTCTTTGCGCCACAAATATATAATGAATATATCCCACCATAATTATCGTTACACCACCCATCATTAAAGACCACCAGTCTTCCACCCAGTGATCTCAGTACGTTACAGTCATTACAGTGACCAAAGCTCACTGTGAGAACTGGTCATCTTATCTACTCACCCGTCACATGCGTATATTCCGTAATGTTTTCCAGACGAGTGATCCTGACACACCTTACAGGGGATGTCCACCAGTATCCTACCTGGGGAACACACGAAAAAACAACAACATGATTCTAGAGCTTGACCGGGTGCAGTTTTTTTGGGGGGGGGGGGGGTTGTTTGTTTTTTTACACTATGTCCGGGTATTTTAGAAAATACACTGTGGGTGAAAGTGTAACAAGAAAAGAGTTAACTTCTCATTGTTATAAGATATATAAGATATGCCGTCTTTAAACAGTAGCCCTACAGACAGTCCTACACCCTACCTGCCGGCCTTTAAACAACAGTCCTACAGAGAGCCCTACAGACAGTCCTAAACCATACCCGTGGCTCTTTATTAATTAATATAATAGTAGATACCCGTAAAGAAAACAAAAAATCAACGTTTTTTTTTTTTTTACCTGAGTTCAACCATCACGCATGACACTCAAACCATCACGCATGACACTCAAACCATCACGCATGACACTCAAACCATCACGCATGACACTCAAACCATCACGCATGACACTCAAACCATCACGCATGACACTCAAACCATCACGCATGACACACAAACCATCACGCATGACACACAAACCATCACGCATGACACACAAACCATCACGCATGACACTCAAACCATCACGCATGACACACAAACCATCACGCATGACACACAAACCATCACGCATGACACTCAAACCATCACGCATGACACTCCCACTTCGTGACTACTCTCTTTACAATTGTTTTCTCTCAGTACTATTAATATAAAATATGTTGAGTGGGATGATAGGGTCTTGCAGCGCGATTAAAGGTCATGTCTCGCGATGCCTACTTGGCATACCGTTAGTCGCTTTCCCTGTTGAGACTATAGTTAAGCCGCAATCCTATTGGAGTCGTAGTTCAACGGGCATTTTAGACTGACACACGATACCGATTTTTCGGTAAAGATATTGGTCTGAATTCGTTCTCATTTTGCAACAGGTCAGCCATCCTCACTGTCTTTCAAGATGGTGAACTTGACCTCTTTTAATTGGTGTCAACCGATGCCGACAGTTAAATTGATTTATAGTTGTAAAGTAAATGTAAAGTAAACAATTTAAATTTGTAATAGCTACCAATTTTTTCCGTCACACTTTACAACTATAAATTGTATCTATAATAATGCCGTGTTCAACTTTTCTGCGATGGTGTCATGAAATTCAAATCAATCCGCCATTGTTAAATATTTTTATTTTTTCAAATTCTATTTCTTCCCCCACCCCGTTTTTTTTTTTGAAGCACTAATCTGACAGAGAATCCGTACAAACCAAGAACTTTACCATTTGTACAAAGACCCACCCATAGTCACAATGATAACAAAAAGGTAGAGACCACCGGAGAGTAGAGCGGCCAAAGTTATATACAGACAGAAGCCTAGGGGCAGACGACTCACCGGTCGCCAAAGGCTGAGATGGATTGATGATGGGGAGACGGATTTACACCAGTTGGGGGTTCGCGCATGGAGGCGGAAAGCCATGGATCGCTCCGAATGGAAGGATGTGGTGGAGCAGGCCAGTGCCCTACATGGGCTGTAGGGCCACTGATATTGATGAATCTGACAGTTCTATCGTAAAAATATATATATATATATATATTTATTTCGAAATTCGTTGGAATGCATCCACTAAACACTGACTGCGACCGAATTTGTCTCAGCTACTGTGAATATCTGCACTTTGTCCGTGCATTTCTTTCTTTTTCTACCGAAGTCGGAATCGCAAAGCAGGCTAAAATTTCGATTTTCATACGGATCCAATGTGATTGTACCTTTATAGATAGATTCCATATCTCCGTTATTGTAGGAGTGGCATGCCACCAGGCACCAGCCACCAGTCACCTTTTCTGAAGCAGTTGTAATCTATTTTTTTTCTTCAATGGGGCTTAATAAAAATCAGATTTGAAAAAAAAAAAAAACAACAACACACAAATCAATCTCTAGCTCAAACATGTAAACAAAGTTAACTAGCACATACAAGGGAAATGTTATGAATGGCTTCAACTTTTAACACATTTTACATAACATAAGCCTAAACACAGGTCCAACATAGGCCTAAACAAAGGCCTAAACTCAGGCCTTAACACAGACGTAAACACAGGCCTAAACAAAGGCCTAAACATTGTCCTAAACACAGGACTAGACACAGGACTAAACACAGGACTAAACACAGGCCTAAACAAAGACCTAAACAAAGGCCTAAACTCAGGCCTAAACACAGACGTAAACATGAGCCTAGCACACATGCCTAAACTCAGGCCAAAAAGGCCTAAATTAAGGCCTAAATTCAGGCCTAAATAAAGGCCTAAACACAGACTTAAACATAGGCCTAAACAAAGGCCAAAACACAGGCCTAAACACATGCCTAAACTCAGGCCTAAACACATGCCTAAACTCAGGCCTAAAAAAAGGCCTAAACTCAGGCCTAAACAAAGGCCTAAACTCAGGCCTAAACAAAGGCCTAAACACAGACTTAAACACAGGCCTAAACACAGGCTTGTATACAAATAGGGAGCGTCAAAGGCGTATCCTTTCTAAACGGTATTATGATCATGACATTCCCCCCCCCCACCCTTTTTTTAAAATGTCAATCTTGACTGTGTCCGACACAGGTCTAAAGCCAAGTCAGGTTTTCTGAACGGATTTGTTGATCGTTGGGTTTCTTCCTTGGGGAACAAGAATACTCCATTCACACGACATGGATTTGTGTCGCGCTGCCAGTAATAACTCCACAAACATGCCCCTGGTTCCATGTCACGGCCTTAACTAACTACACGATCGTCCTTGTCCTTCCGTCGTGTCCTGGTCTAGCCTGGTCAACTCATCTTGACCCCGCTTGACCTAAGTTTCGAGATAACCCTTGATCCTCGAGTTCCGTCTGTCTCCCTGACTCTATCTCTCTCTCTCTCTCTCCCTCTCTCCCAACTCTCTCTCTCTCTCTCTCTCTCTCTCTATCTCTCGCGCCCCCTCTCTCTCTCTCTCGCTCTCTCTCTCTCTCTCTCTCGCTTTCTCTCTCTCACAAGTCCTAAAACTATTAGGTGATTTTTTTCCCTCAGTTTCTATATATACCGGTACTATACTTCTATAAATTTTCCATATATATACAAACTATATTTAATTTATGTTTGTTGCTGTCCAATGTGGTTTAATTATTAGACTAAGAAATCAGCAAACATGCAAAGAATTAGCTAATGACGTGGATGAAAATAAAAATATCATATGTTGTTCCCTGATATGACCGGAAAATGGTGTTTGGTGTATATATAAATAAATAAATTTAAAAAAAAATATATATATAAAAATAAATTATATTACAATGACTGTATCCCCCTCCCAACAACAGTTACACCTCTGTAAATGTCCACACGCCACTGTACGCCTGTTATTTCCTGTTTCCTGAAGGGGGCGACTGTGTCAGTCCTGTCCAGCCCATTCCATGAAAACTGCTCTAATTTTTATGTGTCACTTTTTCTCTCCTTCTTTTTCTCCTTTTTTCTCTCCTTCTTTTTCTCCTTCTTTCTCTCCTTCTTTTTCTCCTTCTTTCTCTCGTTCTTTCTCTCCTTCTTTCTCGCCTTCTTTCTCTCCTTCTTTCTCTCCTTCTTTCTCTCCTTCTTTCTCTCCTTCTTTCTCTCCTTCTTTCTCTCCTTCTTTCTCTCCTTCTTTCTCTCCTTCTTTCTCTCCTTCTTTCTCTCCTTCTTTCTCCTTACAATAAAACAATATCATCATTCGGCTCCCTGGTTATTTGTAGGTTTATCAAATGCCTTTGTGCGGTGCCTAGATAAGACCACCTTGTTTCATGTGACATGGAGACGAGACCAAGGACTCGGCCTGCTCGAGAGAAGCTGTGATAAATATCTTTGTGTACGAGTCTTTAGTCAGGGCGCAATCTTTGATCTTCATATGTTACTTGGACAAAGGCGAATCTTTGATGTCTGTAGTTGTTCTTCTTCTTCTTCAATTTTCTTTTTAAAACCCAAAAAGCAACAACACAGGAAAAACAACAAAAAAAAATCTCATCTAATGATAACTTTTCAGCGATGATAGCGAGTAGGAAGGATTGAAGGTGTATCGCTGTAAACGATAGTGGGTGGGGGGAAAAAGGGGGAGGGGGGGGTCTACTGGCTGGACAAGTGGCCTACAAAGAACGTTTCCTGTGGCGTATCCAGAAACCAATATGAGGAGGTGGGAGGGGGGAGTGATGCATAATTAAAGGGACGCAGCGTGTTAGAAATGTCAGAGGTCGGTCCAACGCATCCTTAGAAAAAATTAATCTGAATGAAAGGTCACGTGTCCCATGTGAAACATCATGAGAATCTCCCCTCCCTGATTGGCTGAGGTCTGTCTCCAGACTGATTTTCATTTTTAACCTGCAGTGGGTGAGCTAAAATTACGATCTTCATAGTGAGTATTTGCGGGTGTGCTGGTGGCGAGCTGGGGGCGGTGGTGACATGTTGGCTCATTTATGAATTCATTGTGATGAGACCTCTTTAGTAGAGAAGCATTTCTGTAGGGGGAGAGGAAGACTAAGACGACGGCTCATTGGTCATTTGAGACGACCGAGAGACTGGAACGCAGGCTGGAGTTATAAATGAATGTGTTCGATTTCATGTCTTTGGCCGCCTCTCAACCACAGATCTAGCGGGCTCGAATCCGCCCGGTGTCGTGACCGCACCGGCCGTTGCGTGACCTCCGGTCGAAATGGAGTCTTAAAAGCCACGTAAGGAAACTCTTCTTGTTGAGACAATAAACGCAGAGGGAAACACAAACAAAAAACACACCAAAAAACTCGACCACTGAAATCTGAAGCTAGCAACCAATAAACGCGGCGTGGCTCTAAAAACTGTTTGAAGTCTGGCCAGATGAAGTGAAGCTGCCGATTACAGATCTTAAACATTCAAAAAAAATATATATATTTATTTAATTTTTTAATTTTTTTTTTTTTTTTTTTATTTGCTGGCATCCGTCCGTCATATATTTCGGATATTTTTTTGTAGGATGTTATTATAGTGATCAGTATTGCGTTCTCAAATTCTGTTATAGTGTTTTCGCTTTGTTGAAATGTTATCATTGTCATAGTGTTAAATCATTGGTCGTTAAGTTATCTTTTCTTGTAATGTTAGATTTCCCGTAGTTTTATACAGCGATTCGGAAATGAAAAGTAATTGAACAAAAAAATTGAACAGTATTCTAAAAAACAACATACACATATTTTTTAATTTTTATTTTTTTGCAGGCATCCGTCTGTCACAATGTGACGATGGAGTGGGCTTCGGGGGACGAAATCCACATGGCCTGGGATTTTTTCTTCAAGGAAAAAGCTGGTTCCCAACAGCAAATCGCCTCTCACCACGGCGTTGGATAACCCAAGGGAACATCATTGGATGATACAGCTTGGTCGCAGGAGTTGTCGGAATGTTTCATTGTATCAGTGTTATCCGACTTTCGGGACTCCATCTCCGGGTTTGATTTCAGAGTTTCGATCTCTTCGATGAGTTGCCATCCAAGGTTAACGAGTCCCATCTACCCGGGGTGCTGGTGGTGTTTTTGCTTGACTGGTCTCTGGCTGGAATTGAATTCCAGACAACCAACTTGAGATTTGCTCAGTTTAGACCACTCGGCTAGCCATATATATATGAATCATATATATATATATATATATATATTTATTTATATGTGTGTGTGTGTGAAAAAAAAGAGGGGGGGGGGACAAATAACTTATTCAATTAGGTCAGATTTTCAACATTATTCAATTACAGTGTATGTTTTTTGTTGTACCGTTACACATTGAATGCCATGTCTTGTACTGGTCTTTAATCGTGTTCTTCTGCCGGTATTTATCCTTTATGTCAACCAAACATAAATATTATCATACATTTCCCGCCCATGCTCTCCGCCATACCAGCTACTACCAAAGTCGTTGCTTTCCCCTCCA
Organism: Lymnaea stagnalis; assembly: GCA_964033795.1. Lineage (NCBI taxonomy): Eukaryota > Metazoa > Mollusca > Gastropoda > Lymnaeidae > Lymnaea > Lymnaea stagnalis. The sequence continues at coordinate 160,083 of CAXITT010000335.1, forward strand.
TTTTTCTTGTTGCATCTTCCCCACCCCCACCACTTAATTAAGCCCCGCTATTTTACCCTGCTCTCTCCGTTGTGCCCTTATTATGTCATACACGCAACCTTAAGTCGCAGTTAAACCTTCATACGTTATACCCGCAACATTCAGTCAGTTAAACCTTCATAGGTTATACACCCAACCTTCAGTCATTTTAAACCTTAAAATGCGTCATACACCCAACCTTCAGTCATTTAAACCTTAAAATGCGTCATACACTCAACCTTCAGTCATTTAAACCTTAAAATGCGTCATGCATACAACCTCGCAGTTAACTCAGCTCAAATCCTCCATTGTCTCCATGCGTCCCCCGCTGACACGAGACTTTATTTCCAAGTCCATTAAAAAGGGTGAAATTTACCTTGTAAATGATCTAGCCCGATGAGTTAATGATTCTTCGACTTATTGATGACAATGTATTCAACTTTTTGGTTCTGCATTTAAAAAACAAACGAAAACAAAACAGATTTGTAAAAAAGAATGAAAAAAAAAAAAAAAAAAAAAAAAAAAAAAAAAAAAAAAAAAAAAAAAAAAAAAAAAAAAAAAAAGGTCATCTTGAAAACAAAGCATTGCCTCCTCCGCCGGGTGCGCCAAGTTAGAAAGCTGTTGACATTGAACCGACTCCAATCAGGGGCCGAGTGTGACCTGAGTTGTCGTATTGTCGCCGGGCCACCACTCGCATATGCATAATGCAAAAGCAAACACTGACTCGTAGCCCCCGGGGGTTGTAGATGGAAGGGACAAAGGTGGCGGGATGGGAGTAGGGGGAGTCAAGGTGGGTTGTGTGAAGGGAGGAAAGGCTCAGAGAAAATGCAGAGGGTGGCGGGTAACGGGAAAAAAAAAAGGGGGGGGGGGTGGGAAGAGAGAGTTCATAGAGAAACCCCCTTTAAAAATAGAAGAAAAAAAATTAAAACAAACTCAAGTCCTCTCGCACAAACGAATCTTTTAGAAAAGGAATTGGGAATTAGTTGATAATTCCAAACTCTGTAGAGGCCATTGAAAGGCTCCACGCAGAATTATTCACATCGGTGTTCGATATAATAAAAACAATATAATAAAAAGAAACCTTAATCTCAAGAACGGTGAAAAAAGGGACAACAATTCCNACCCCTCCTCACACCCCCCACAACCAGCCCCTAGCTCCTCCCAAACATTCTTTTACTTCGTTTATAATATTTCTCTTTAAACAAAAAAAAAAAAAAAAACAACAAAAAAAAAACGAAAAATTAAATTTAAAACATCTTTTTATTTAATTTAAAACCCAACAATTTTGTATAAAATGTCTTCTTGAGTTTTATAATTTCTTAAAAATATCTTTTGTCAAACACTTTAATCGAATTCATGGTGCTTACAAAAAGCCCTCCAAAACGTGCGTGTTTTAACAGGAGATTTGTTTTTGTTAAGTTTTAAAGCAAGTTATGATAATTTTTTTTTTTTTTTCTTTTGTTTTCTTTTATAGACCAGCTCTTGCTTTTACAAGCTCAGAGTTCAAACGGGTCTGGGCGGCAATTAAACCAGGACCCAATCCGTCCTGATGTCAAATTTGTGTTTGTTCAGAATGTTCGTCAATGTCGCCGCCATTTCGCGCATCGCTTATTTTCAAACATGCTGCAGGTCCTTGGGAAAATATCACCTGTTTGTTGAATTGCCCGTGCCTGTTGCTTCAAAGCTATGTTCGGCACTCCGGCGTGGGACCAGTGTGGCCCTCTGGTGTGGCTCTCTGGTGTGGCCCTCTGGTGTGGCTCTGTGGTGTGGCCCTCTGGTGCAGCCTTCTGATGTGGTCCTTCCGGTATGGTTTTTAAATTTCAAAAATCGTCAATGGTTTGAATATTTGACGAAAGGTTTCAACTTCTAGAGTTGTATAGGTGGTGAGTTTAACATATAAAGTTGTATAGGTGGTGAGTTTAACTTCTAGAGTTGTATAGGTGGTGAGTTCAACATATAAAGTTGTATAGGTGGTGAGTTTAACTTCTAGAGTTGTATAGGGGGGGGGTGATTATAATCTTTAGAGTTGTATAGGTGGTGAGTTCAATGAAGTTCTCACTTCTCCAAAACGTTACCTGTTACCTCTTGTAGTGAATATTGAATATGCAGCTGTGTGTGGATTATTGCCGATAAGACCAGGGATCGGATTTAAAGCACCTAGGGATTATGAGCATTTAGTTGTAATTTTGAATTGAGGTTATTTTTTATTTTCTTTTTAAAGTGTTTTTTACTCTCCCGACAAATAAAAGTAGCTCGCGATCGAAGATCCCCCCCCCCCCCCCCGGGGCCAAAGCCTGCGATTGGAGGCTTTATGAAGCAAGATGGCGCCCGAATCGTTGTGCCGGGAGTAGGGGTGGGTAGTGGTGTGGAGGTGTATGGGCAGGGGTGTGGGGGGGGGGGCGGGCACGGACGGTAAGCGCCAGAAGCTGTCAGGAAATGGGTTCGCGACTCTCCGAAGTTTACTCACGCGAAAACGGCCGGGAATCCAAACAGAACAGAAGAAAAAAAAGGAAATGGTGTGAATGGCTTGGCACAATAGGGAAAATAGTCCCGGATCATAGGGGTCCGCTTGTTGTCTTAGGAATTACTCAAAGGCTAAGCAATCAGCGCTTAATGTGGCAGTACGGTTTTCCTTTTTGAGGGGACGAGTAACTAAGACTTAATGCTTTTGTGGCAATTACTGTTTTCGAGTATTCTTTAAGGGGTGTCTCAAAGTTCTGTTGGATTTGTCGTTTGATTTGCTTTCAAAAGGAGAAGCAAACAGAACCGCTCTTCCAATAAAAAGCTCTCGTTTGAAAAAAAATTTTTTTATAAAAAAATAGGTGTTGGGTGGGGATTGGGGGTGGGGGGTGGAGGTGGGTGGGTAGAGGTTAAATCATTCTACAAATTGCTTTGTCTGAAGTCTTTGGTCCGGCGGCACACTGCAGGCAGGCACACGCACGGTTTGACGTCACGCATTCAATGGCACTCGGACACGATCTATTGTGTGAGTTCTCAATCGGCCAAAGCCGGCAGTAAACATGGCGTAAATATGGGCACTCTGTAGTAAACATGGCGTAAATAAGGGCACTCTGGTCAGGCCTTTCATCGCTGCGAGTAAGCCAAGCAGCAAATCCAAAAAAAAAAAAAAAATAAAAAAATAAAAAAAAAACAAAACAATACAAAAATAAAAAAAAAAA
>CAXITT010000335.1:169568-181776 GCA_964033795.1 Lymnaea stagnalis
AAAAAAAAAAAAGCCCAAAATTTCCCCCCCCGCCCCCCCCCCCCCCCCCGTAGTTGTGCCCAGGTTGCAATCAATACAAGGTGACTTCGGGGAGGGGGGGGGTTGCTTGTTGCTGTAGTTGTTTTTTTCTAAAATTATGTTGAAAGATAAACGTATGTTGCATTTACTGATATGATGGACTGGGGTGGGTGGTGGTGCGCGAGGTTGGTTGGAGAGAGGGGGAGGGATCAACTGGTTTAAGTCATGTATGAATGTGAAAAGTGGTTGGGGGGGGGGAGGTTAGTCCCAATCGATTTGAATTTTCGTACCCATCGGTTGGTCTGTGTGCTAATCTGACCGGATTTAGTGAAGTTGAAGTGCAGTAACTAAAGTCGGGATTTGGGAGTAAGGACATCATGTGATGCCAGTCAATAGGTTTTTGCTGGTTGGTTTTTTTTTTAAACGGTTTGGTCTTTTTTATTTTTTTATTTATTTTTATTTGATTCTTTTTTTTTTTGGGGGGGGGAGTTGGTTTAAAGGTGGGGGTGGTAGGGATGGAGGGGTGGCAGCCATACAATCGTCTTATCCAATGAAATGCCATTGTTATAAGGTCCGGGAGAAGTGTTAAAAGTAGAGTAGAGACTTCACATCTTCGTGGATTTGTAACATCCAAAATAATCTCGTTGTCACTGAGAATCATAACAGGAGAAGCTCGGGGTAAATGTTTTCAAAGACGGGGGTGGGTGGAAGGGTGGGTGGAAGGGTGGGGGGGAAGGGCGGAGCAGTGGGGGTGGATTTTAAAGTAGAGGAGTCGTTGGCCAGGTCGTTGGCCAGGTCGTTGTGACAATTAAATATCAGAGTTGTTGTTTTGTCGGTGTATAACGAACGTAATCACTGATTCTTCTGGAATATAAGATCAAACAAGTGGATCAAATAAGTGAATCAAATAAGTGGATCAAATAAGTGGATCAAATAAGTCGATCAAATAAGTGGATCAAATAAGTGGATCAAACAAGTGGATCAAACAAGTGGATCAAATAAAAGTGAATCAAATAAGTGGATCAAATAAGTGGATCAAATAAGTCGATCAAATAAGTGGATCAAATAAGTGGATCAAACAAGTGGATCAAACAAGTGGATCAAACAAGTGGATCAAATAAGTGAATCGAATAAGTGGATCAAATAAGTTGATCAAATAAGTGGATCAAATAAGTGGATCAAATAAGTGGATCAAACAAGTGGATCAAATAAGTGAATCAAATAAGTGGATCAAATAAGTGGATCAAATAAGTGGATCAAATTCGAGGGTAGCTTAAAAGTTTAAAACTTGTATTTAATTTGCGGTCAAATTTAAATTACAGCAGTGTGCAATTGACATAATTTTAAAGTAAATTTTTTTTTGGTGGAAAATTTGGAAGGATCTGTTCTTTGTTGGCGAGGCGTTCCTCTAAAGATCATCCACATTTTGACTTAGCGTTCCTCCTAAGACCATCCACATTTGGACTTAGCGGTCCTCCTAAGACCATCCACATTTTGACTCAGCGGTCCTCCTAAGACCATCCACATTTGGACTTAGCGGTCCTCCTAAGACCATCCACATTTTGACTTAGCGGTCCTCCTAAGACAACCACATTTTGACTTAGCGGTCCTCCTAAGACCATCCACATTTTGACTCAGCGGTCCTCCTAAGACCATCCACATTTTGACTCAGCGGTCCTCCTAAGACCATCCACATTTTGACTTAGCGATCCTCCTAAGACCATCCACATTTTGACTCAGCGGTCCTCCTAAGACCATCCACATTTGGACTTAGCGGTCCTCCTAAGACCATCCCTATGTCCATACAGCTTTCGGGTAACATGATGTCACCACACCTGCCTTAAAGCTGATCACATTTGTTTCGAGGGCACGCGTTCTGTAGACACCAGCCCACTAAACAATTAAAAAAAAACAAAAACGGCGTAACAAATGTACAAGTATATATTTTTAATTTAAAATCTCCAAGAGCGCAGTATTTCAATCAATCATCGTGCTCCACTGAACGATATTGATTGAGTTAGTCCATGCAATCGTGTCAATGGCGATGAATTACGAAGAGAATTAGATTGTATGTCTCCTTAACAACTTAAATTTCGCAAAATTGTTTGAGGGGGGGAAAAATGTTTTGCTCACTGGCTTTAGGGAGAGCATATTTTACAGAACGGTATCCCTCCATCCCTCCATCCCTCCATCCCTCCCTCCATCCATCCATCCATCCATCCATCCATCCATCCATCCATCCATCCATCCATCCATCCATCCATCCATCCATCCATCCATCCATCCATCCATCCATCCATCCATCCATCCATCCATCCATCCATCCATCCATCCATCCATCCATCCATCCATCCATCCATCCATCCATCCATCCATCCATCCATCCATCCATCCATCCATCCATCCATCCATCCATCCATGTAGGGCTACGGCCCATGCAGGGCTTTGCCCTCCTTCATCACTTCCTCCTTCCACCAAGACCTAACTAATGCTTTTCTTTTTCATGCTTGGGTTCCAAGCTGTTGTAGATTTTTTTTCAACATCACCCTTCGCATCTAAGCCTAGGTTTGCCTGTGAGCCGTTTTCCTCTAGGGTTTTGGGGATAAACCCTCTTCACTCCTGAGAACTTAAGTGTATCAAATTCTGTACTTAAAACAGGATATGTGACTTTTGTCCACATGCAACTGCAGTTCTAATAAAATCGTAAATCCTGAATCCAATTAAATTTATTTATTTTAAAATCCATGTTTGACTAAACCAGGAGGACGTGGTATATGTAAAAAGACTGGTTCAGGACGAAAGAAAGTGAAAGGGCCATTCTGCTAAAAGCCTTCATCAGCAAAAACAAGACAGAATAATGGGCCCCCAAATTATAGCTTGGGAACCGTACAGTAATTCAGAGATTCGTTCCTTTGTAAGGTTGAGCATAGACTTTTATTACATAGGCGAGGACATCACAGGCGAGCCTCATGGCCAGTACATCACAGGCGAGCCTCATGGCCAGTACATCACAGGCGAGCCTCATGGCCAGTACATCACAGGCAAGCCTCGTGGCCACTACATCACAGGCGAGCCTCATGGCCAGTACATCACAGAGAGAAGTGGTCAGAAAGAATTACAATGTAAGCCGCTGTGCTGGCAGTTCTTGACCAATCCTGAAAAGTACGGAGTGAGGGTTGGGGGGGGTGGGAAGGGAGGAGCGGTGAGGATGAAAGCATCAAGCTATGCACTGTTAAGCAGGTCTAAAGATGAGCAAAACTGAATGTTAATTATCAAATCACAACGAGGAGGTCATTTTGGACCATTTAAAGCTTATCTCTGGCATAATTTTTCTTCACCGCTGCAACAGTTAACGAGCTGAAGAAAAATTTCAACCCGTTGCAAATATTTGAGGCTGATCGAAATTGCGCTGATGTATCAATTTTTTAAAATAAATAAAAAATCATCTATCAGCTGTTTGTGGTCAATAGTATCACTCATATTGACGTTACACGTTGAACTCGTGGACTAAGCCAAATTTTATCAGCAATTTCCTTGCCGCCCTGTCAAACCCACGTCATTCTGTGGTTTGCGTGCTTGCCGGAAAACCATCCACTGTTTCATTTGTTTACATTTTATTATTATCATTATTATTGTGTGTGTGTGTGTTTGTGTGTGTGTGTGTGTGTGTGTGTGTGTTGCGTAATAGAATTTATATCAATTCTTCTGTCCCCGAAGGGCCTTAAACAACAGTAGCTAATGTTGGCAATGGCTTGCCTGCTTTGAGTTGTCGGTACACATTAATGGGGAGTAACTCTGTGCTGATGGCTAGGTGTGTGCGTGTGTGTGTGTGGGGGGGGGGCATAATCTGCTTTATTTGTTTTACATTTGATAGCTTTTAATAACCGCCGCGTCCAAAACATAAAGTCACACATTAGCGCGCAATTTGACATTAGCGCGCAATTTGACATTAGCGCACAATTTGACCTCCAGTTTTGACCGCGCTCCCTGTGTGTGTACGCATTAGAGAGAGGGTTTTAGAACACGGCGTGTCCTTACTTTACAACAATGGGGTCCTCGCCGGCGTAGTCCTTTCTACGGGTAGAATAGTCGAATCTGGTATCGCAGAATCCACAAAGTAGAGTCGATGTTGTTGGCATCATTATATCTGCAATTGAGCCGTTGTTGGTGGAGGCACCGTAAGTTCTATTATTAGAGCAGTTAATACTGCGCTATTGTGATGTATGTTAACTAGAAGATATGATCCCATTTTACCAATACTTTCTACTTAAAAAAAAAAAAAAAAAATTACGTATATAACTGAATCGGATTTTTAAAAGATTTTCATACTTCCACAAAAGTTACTAATAAAAATAAAACAATTTATGACAATATTCCATGCCCTTGAAATGTATATTTTGGAAATAGTTGATCATATCCTTACATGGAGCAAGATATATATATATATATATATATTTTTTTTTAAATTGATTTAATTTGCTTCGCTCTCCGTAAAATGATACAAAATGACATTCACCGCTTCAGAATGCTGGATAAAAATGTTTCTGATCGCAGCAGCCCCACTGTAAGTTGTCACGGGCTGTGAGACATTGTCAGGTCACCAGGTCGTCCTGTACTGTTGCGCTCTACTTGAGAAATGATGTCATATTGCGACGTCGCGTGCTAACCGTCGTGGCGTCATAGGTGCTGACATTTGTGGCGTCATAGGTGATGACCTTTGTGGCGTCATAGGTGCTGACCTTTGTGGCATCATAGGTGCTGACCGTTGCGGCGTCATAGGTGCTGACCGTTGCGGCGTCATAGGTGCTGACCGTTGCGGCGTCATAGGTGCTGACCGTTGCGGCGTCATAGGTGCTGACCGTTGTGGCGTCATAGGTGCTGACATTTGTGGCGTCATGTGCTGACATCTACTGTCTATAAAAGGACATTGCCGTCCCGTTCTGTCAAGGAGCGAGCGAGTCAGACGCCTGCGTGTTTTACGTACACATAAAGAGTACTCGGATTAAACACATGCGTCTCGTACGCACGCAGAACGAGTACTCAGATTAAACACATGCGTCTCGTACGCACGCAGAACGAGTATTCAGATTAAACACATGCGTCTCGTACGCACGCATAACGAGTACTCAGATTAAACACATGCGTCTCGTAAGCACGCAGAACGAGTATTCAGATTAAACACATGCGTCTCGTACGCACGCATAACGAGTACTCAGATTAAACACATGCGTCTCGTACGCACGCAGAACGAGTACTCAGATTAAACACATGCGTCTCGTACGCACGCAGAACGAGTATTCAGATTAAACACAGGCGTCTCGTACGCACGCAGAACGAGTACTCAGATTAAACACATGCGTCTCGTACGCACGCATAACGAGTACTCAGATTAAACACATGCGTCTCGTACGCACGCAGAACGAGTACTCAGATTAAACACATGCGTCTCGTACGCACGCAGAACGAGTACTCAGATTTGGGGACCTATTGTTTCGGTACAACTAATCTGTCCTCGTACACAGAAAACAGCTCCGCGGCTTTTTAAAACAAAAGTCCTGCAGGTCTCGGGCTGGCGCGTCATGTTCCTTGATAACTCCGCTTTACGCCCAATCAATAGGCTCCGACTGGCAGAGTTTAAACGCCATTTTCCCCCCGCTGTCAACTCGCGGGGGCATATTGTTTCATCGGGCAACAGCTGGGACCGGTGCGTCCGTGCATGTCACCGGTCCGCTCCGGAGGCTGCACAATTATTGAATAACATTGTGGGTTGAAGGCTGACAAAATGAAATATAATAATCAAAAATTTTTGGTATCCTCGCCACGATTAAAAAAGAAAACAAAGCAACTAACCCTTAACACACTTACGTTATTTCAGTTAGATCTATACTCGGCTCATACGATCAAATTTTCCTCAAATTTTTTGGTCAAATTTTCGTCAAGTTTTTTGTTGTTGTTGAAAGCACTTTTTAGTAAAACAAAATAGTGCGTTCAAAATTAAATTAGACGCACATTTGATCGTGTCAAACGGGGCATCGGTCCCCGGTCCTTGCCTCGGTCACAATGTAGCTCTCTTCATGGAAATATTATGTCCCGGCCATGATCGCCCCAAGGTGTGGGGAAAAGGGTTTGTTTGTGATATACGTCGTTGCTGTTTATTTATAGATTAGTTTCAAAGTGTGATTTTAAAAGTGGGGAGAACTATATTTTTTTTAGTGCATCTTATTCTGGTCGTGCACCACTTCTCTGGTAAGGAGCTGTCCGCACCATGTGTTCCGAGGTAGGCTCTACATGACACATCGAGAAATGTAAGCACGATACTAAAAGTGCTACAGTACGGGGACTAAAAGTGCTAAAGTACGGGGACTAAAAGTGCTACAGTACGGCTACTGAAAGTTCTACAGTACGGCGACTAAAAGTTCTATAGTACGGCTACTAAAAGTGCTACAGTACGGCGACTAAAAGTTCTACAGTACGGCTACTAAAAGTGCTACAGTACGGGGACTAAAAGTTCTACAACACAGTTATACTAAGCAAATTAACATGTCTTATAGATAACCATTGAAAAGCAGATTTCCAACAATGCTAGGAGCTAAAAAAAATATATCACTGATATCTAAATATTGGCATTTTTAATGAACAGATGTCATTCCTAGCTGTTGTTTACACTTTACACAACAGATGTCATTCCTAGTTGTTTTTTACACTTTACACAACAGATGTCATTCCTAGTTGTAGTTCACACTTTACACATTCTTGAAAAAGTGCAACAGGAAATGATACCAATGACGTCACTACACGGGATTTCTTTGATTGAATGGATTTAATGAACATGCATTCCCATTAATCTTATAACCCATGTTCCCATTAGTCTAAACCATGTTCCCATTAGTATAATTCGTGTTCCCATTAGTCTAACCCATGTTCCGATTAGTCTAACCCATGTTCCCATTAGATTAACCCATGTTCCCTATTCTCAAGGATAATCCCCTATCCGTCTAGCATCCCTCTTCTGTCTCACCTCACGTTATCGAAATCACAAAATTTCCCCTTTCAAACCAATGTTCCAATTTTTAACTAATGTTTCCCGTTCAAACCAATGTTCCCCGTTTGCGAAAAAATTTAAAAAAAAAAAAAAAAAAATGATGAATACATGTCTTGACTGCTATTTCTCTGATCTGTCTTGATGTGATTCGGGGATTTGTTGTCAACAACTGACACCAACCCCCCCACCCCCCCGCTCCCAAAATACCTTCCTTCATTGCTTGGAGTGTGTGACACACAGACTCTTCCTATTTGCTCCAACTTCGTTTATCTGTTCCGCTTATTTTATTTATTTTTTTTTGGTTGAAATAATTATAAAACAATCTAGAATCAGTGAATTTTATATATATATATATTTAACGACGATCTAAAAGGCAATTGGCAGCCAATCCCCCACCCCCCCAACCACACTCCGGCTGATCTCTATCAATATCCTTTTCAAATTGTGATCAAATATCGCCACGAGACTATAGTTGACGCTGTTGTGTAAAGCTTAAGATATCATTGCAACTAACATTTGTGTTTGTTAGAGTTAGGGTTGTGTAAATGTTTTGAGGGAACTGACTTGTTGTTTTTTTTTAAAGTGTGTGGCGTGGGGTGGAGGGCAGTGTGGGGGGGGGAGAACAACTTTGAGACTTTAAAAATAAGTCATTCTTATATATTGTTTCTCCTTTTGAATAAGAGAAGTACTATTTTGTGGTAGAGTTTGGTGGCCATGCCTTAACCGGCTAAATTCTATCGTTGGTATTAATTTGTTAGGTCTTCATCATTGGATGCTTTTCAAGCTTTAGATTACATGTGTCAAACTCAAAGCCCTCGGGCCACATCCGGCCCGCAGTGCAATTATATGAGACCCGACAGGTCTTGACCGGCGTACAATTATATCTGGCCCGAAAGAGCATTTAAGGGAAAAAAATATTTGCCGTGGCCCTGCGATATAAAGTGCTAATCAAATTCCCCAAATAGCAGCCTTGCCGAACGATGGGCTACCTAAGAGCGTTCTCGCTTCGATCAGAATACGCGGAAACAAAAGTTGTGAATTGAGTGGATGTTCGTCGTTACAGTAAGCTACAAACGTTCAGTTGCTCGTTTTTTTGGATGGCGGATAAGAAATGAAGGTAGTGTAGTTCCCGGATGTTACATCACTTCCCCCCTCCCCCCCCCCCCCCCCCAGAGTGGATGTTCGTCGTTACAGTAAGCTACAAACGTTCAGTTGCTCGTTTTTTTGGATGGCGGAAAAGAAATGAAGGTAGTGTAGTTCCCGGATGTTACATCACTTCCCCCCCCCCCCCCCCCCCGCAACGGCTATAACGGGAGATCAATCAAGCGTCTGTGAGAGATCCACAATCAATTTTTTTTAAAAATCAAAGCTGGCCTTAGAATGCCCAAGAGCCTTCCAAAGTCGCTGGGAGCCTAATCATATGTTTACTGATATTGTCAGTAAACCCATGTGTCTATTTTCTGGAGATAATGACGCTGTGATCAAGGAATATGACCTAAGACGTCATTACGAGACTAAACATCAAGACACGTTTTAAAATCGGAATGCAGAGCACAAGCTACAGAAGGTAGAACAATTGAAAAGGAATCCAACATGAAAGCAGACTTTTTTTTTACCCAATCAAAATCACAAACTGTGGAGCCTGCATAGTTGACTGATGTCCCGTCTACATGTGGCTTGAGCCTTGTTTGGTAGTGTATATCTGAGTCAGCAGCTGTTTTCTGTGATGAGTATGAACAAAACATCACACAGGAGTCGTCTCGCTGATGCACACTTGCAGTCCATCATGAGAATCTCAATGACACAGAACGTTACTCCTTAACGTAAACAAAATTGTAGCCGATAAAAGATGTTAAACACCCTGCTCTGACAAATTGCCTTAAGAGCGAAAATGGGGAGGCCAATGATCAATAATTAATAAAAAAGGGATTCTGTTTTAATTTATATTTAATTTATACAAAAAGGTTTAATTTTCCGCTTGTTGAATGTTTATCTGGTTCGGCCCGCAACCTTACATGTGATTTTAAATTTTGGCCCGCGGAGCGATTGAGTTGGACGGCACCTCTGCTTTAGATACTTCAGTGGTCTAGCATACGGTACTTTTTCTAGATTTTAAATTGTTTTTTTTTTTTAAATTATCCAGATAAAATAAATCATAAGGAAATTATTGGATTACTTTTAAAATGATTCCAATTTAATAATGTCTGAACAGCCATGGGTCTCCATTTCAAGCAGCCATGGGTTTCCATTTCAAGCAGCCATGGGTCTCCATTTCAAGCAGCCATGGGTCTCCATTTCAAGCAGCCATGGGTCTCCATTTCAAGCAGCCATGGGTCTCCATTTCAAGCAGCCATGGGTCTCCATTTCAAGCGATTATTTTGAAGAAAAAAAATAATTAAAAACGGTGATTGAAACAATTTAAAATTCCTCTCAATTTCATTCGCAAGAAAATTTCAAGGATGCTCAACAAGGAAAAGAGTGAATCTCAGAGGTTCTGGCACATGGGTGGAGGACGACCGACTTGCAAGACGTCATAAGACGAGCGATGTTGCTAAGGAAAGACAGATTTGAAACAACCAATCACTTCCAACGACCTCTACAGATAGAATTACCCGGCTAAGAAAGCTTCCCTTCGATGAGAAAATCTCGGTCTGAGACTTTGTTCAATCCAACCCTTTTCCTTTGTGGCATCTTAAGATTTATATTTTTTTTAAAACAACAAAAGAAAAGAAAAAAAAAAACCCGTCCCCTCAATCGATTGGGATCTCCTGCATTTCGTGGGTTTAATTCTACGTACAAGCCCATCGACAAACACGCGACCCCCGCGCTGGCAAACAGCCGTCCCTGTAAAGAAACGGGGGACCCCCGGATTTCTCCGATCAAATGATTGACCAATAAGCTAAGTATCCTTTGGAGGTTGTGCACACTGACGGGGCGCTCGTCCGTAACCGAGTCTGTCCCCATGTAAACACACACACATACACAGATGGGCCCGGATTAATATGAATGCACGCGTACGGTAAATAAATGCCCGGGCACACGCGGAGAAGACTTTTTTTTTCCCCCTTGAAAGTTAATTTTCATGAATAGATATTGATTCATGGCATCCCCTCCCCCCAAACCACACACACACACACACACACACACACACACACATACACACACACACACACTATTATTTGTAATCAAGCAATATTTTAACATTGAGGCCAAGCAATATTTTAAGCATTTGTATCTAGCAATTTTTTTAACATTGTGACCCAGCAATTATTTTAACATTGTGACCCAGCAATTGTTTTAACATTGTGACCCAGCAATTTTTTTTAACATTGTGACCCAGCAATTAATTGTTTTAACATTATGACCCAGCAATTTTTTTTAACATTGTGACCCAGCAATTGTTTTAACATTGTGACCCAGCAATTGTTTCAACATTGTGACCCAGCAATTGTTTTAACATTGTGACCCAGCAATTTTGTTAACATTGTGACCCAGCAATTTTTTTTTAATATTGTGACCCAGCAATTAATTGTTTTAACATTGTGACCCAGCAATTTTTTTTAACATTGTGACCCAGCAATTGTTTTAACATTGTGACCCAGCAATTTTTTTAACATTGTGACCCAGCAATTTTTTTAACATTGTGACCCAGCAATTGTTTTAACATTGTGACCCAACAATTGTTTTAACATTGTGACCCAGCAATTTTGTTAACATTGTGACCCAGCAATTGTGTTAACATTGTGACCCAGCAATTTTTAAATTTTTTTTTAATATTGTGACCCAGAAATTAATTGTTTTATCATTGTGACCCAGCAATTTTTTTTAGCATTGTGACCCAGCAATTGTTTTAACATTGTGACCCAGCAATTTTTTTAACATTGTGACCCAGCAATTTTTTTAACATTGTGACCCAGCAATTGTTTTAACATTGTGACCCAACAATTGTTTCAACATTGTGACCCAGCAATTTTGTTAACATTGTGACCCAGCAATTGTGTTAACATTGTGACCCAGCAATTTTTTTTTTATATTGTGACCCAGAAATTAATTGTTTTAACATTGTGACCCAGCAATTTTTTTTAACATTGTGACCCAGCAATTTTTTTAACATTGTGACCCAGCAATTGTTTTAACATTGTGACCCAGCAATTTTTTTAACATTGTGACCCAGCAATTGTTTTAACATTTGACCCAGCAATTTTTTTAACATTGTGACCCAGCAATTTTTTTAATATTGTGACCCAGCAATTTTTTTTAACATTGTGACCCAGCAATTTTTTTAACATTATGACCCAGCAATTTTTTTTAATACTGAAAAAGTTTCATTTTAAAACAAACATTTTGAGTCATTTAAAACAAATTTTTTTTTTAAATCTTGGAACTTATATTTCGACATTCGAGCTTTTGAAGCTTGGCTTCCGGTACACAGCGAGCAGCTTAGCTGTGTGCTCGACTCAACGATTTGAACACATGTCTACACACAACGTTCCGAAATGTGTGATGGGCAGGGCATCTTTACGTGGCAGACCAATAGGATAGAACAACTAGGCTTAGACCCGCCCCTACATTTCCTTAAAAAAAAAATGTGTCTCTTACATGTGGGTGTTTTAAAATCGTGTCAGTCCTGCGGAGCTTACACCCCAGTGACATCAAGAATTTATTACAATCTAACTATACGGACACAGTGTCTATGCTCCAATAAAAATGTGGAGAGAAAAAAAAAAGGTATCGCCAATCATTGTCCCCGTCGGCAATATGACAGTACAAATACTTAATGTCCCACGGGCATTTTGACTGTACAAATACTTAATGTCCCACGGGCATTTTGACTGTACAAATATGTTATGCCCCACGGGCATTATGACTGTACAATATGTTATGCCCCACGGGCATTATGACTGTACAATATGTTATGCCCCACGAGCAATAAGAACTATGCAATTATGTCCTGTGCCATGGACAATATAGTTTGATTTACAAGTGACATACATCTCCAACCATCAATCCTAATGGAGAAGCAATCAAATGCCCCGCCCACATGCGGGCGTCCCGATCCTTTTTTTTTTCTTTTAAATCGCTTTGCGCCCCCCCCCCCCCCCCCCCCCCCCCCCCCCCCCCCTCCACCCCCCCCCCCCCCCCCCCACC
>CAXITT010000335.1:189761-209526 GCA_964033795.1 Lymnaea stagnalis
AAACCAAAAAAAAAAAAAAAAAAAAAGGAACCCAACAAATCAACGAACGTGTCGGCAGGAAGCTTTCGTCAGCGAACAAAACAACAGAAATTACATTATACATTTTTTTTTTTAAAATAGCGCTTAGCTTGGAAGTAATATCCGTGGGCAGCAAATGAATTGTGCAAAGCACAAAGCCAAGTTTTTCTAAGGTTTTCAGGTTGAGCCCTACTTTGTTTTACTCATAGAACTCTAGCAATTCAAATACTATTTGACCAATGTAGCACTAGTAGTAATACAGGCATCGTTAACAGTATTAATTAAGAGTAACGTAGCACCTGAAATTAACTTTGGAGTATTTTAGCATTATTTTGATGTAAAGTAGCACTTACTATATGGTTTCGAAGTAAGCGATATTATGTGGATGTAAGTATCACATGGAAACAATAATATGTGGGGGGGGGGCAGATGGCACTTACAAAAATGTTTAAAAGTAAAGTAGCACAGACAATAATATTTGGAAGTAAAGTAGCACTGACAATAATATTTGGAAGTACGGTAGGACCTACACTAATGTTTTGAGGTGAAGTAACACTTGTTATAGTATTTGTAACTAAAGTAGCACTCAGATATTATTTGAGATTAATTGATCAGATCAAATATGTTTTTTTTTCCTGGACTGTAAACCTTTTTAATTTTTTTTTCCTCTCTTATGCTTAAAACAGTTGTAAGTCAGTCAACAAAAGACAAAACATAAAATATAACTGCAATACATCTAAGAACTAGTAGAATAAAATATTTAATAATATTTCTTTTTTTTTTTAAATTTTCTTTTATTTTTGTAAAGCGAACAGATGCTAGTAAATTAAAATGTGATGACGTCATGGAAGAATTATAGGCGCAGATAAGAAACACCAAACATTGACATTCGACCCTTCAACGGCTATTTATAGCCCAGGTCGTGTCACAGATGGATCTTAAATATCAACAAAGGCCAATCGGGCAGGTATTGAACAGCTTGTCATATAAAGTGAAACAATTATTATTCAATTATTTTTATTAACTTTTGTTGTTTTTTTTTAAATGAGATCATAAATTCTTTGTTTAGATCTAAAATTAAGTTGACCATTAGTTAAATTAGGGATGCGTTATTATGTTCATTTCACTCCACAGAAAATTGGTTTTGTTCAAATTAATCATTTATCTGCCGCCATGATTGTTTTTCTTCATGAATAACACTGTTATGTAATGATTGTATTTAATATTACCCGGCTCTCTGGGTGAATTTATACATGTTTTTAAGTCATAAATGGATGGATATTCATATATGCAAATAATAAAGATGCATAAATAAGACTGCATCGTCCTGAGGACTTGATTTTCCTGACTAATTTAACGAATTATTTTCTTGTGAGATTGATTTTTTTTTTTTTAATTAAAAACTTCACGGTTATTATGGTGTGTTGTTTTATTTGTCATCGTTTTAATAGGGGATTTTTTTACTGTGGGGGTGGGGGCGGTGGAGACTGGGTGGGAGTCATTAAGATTTGTCATTGTATTTATTTTTTTAAATTTTTTTTTTGAATGCTCGCAAAAAAACGGTGGGAATCAATTGATTTATTGTTTGTAAAATATATGAACATTGAGTGATTGTTGGCATCAATCTCAAATTGAGTGGGTTGTTGTGTAAGGTGCTGAGGTTGGTGGAGGAGACAGTGGGTTGTTGTGTAAGGTCCTGAGGTTGGTGGAGGAGACAGTGGGTTGTTGTGTAAGGTGCTGTGGTTGGTGGAGGAGACAGTGGGTTGTAATGTAAGGTGCTGTGGTTGGTGGAGGAGACTGTGGGTTGTATTGTAAGTTGCTGTGGTTGGTGGAGAGATAGTGGGTTGTAGTGTAAGGTGCTGTCGTGGCGGAGACAGACTCAGTGGGTTGTAGTGTAAGGTGCAGTGCTTGGTGGAGGCGACAGACCTAGTGGGCTCTAGTGTATGGGGCAGTGGTAGAAGAGATAGACTTAGCGGGTTGTAGTGCATGGTGCTGTGGTGGAGGAGACAGACTTGGAGGGAGACACATGAGTGCAGAGTTCTGAACAATCCAAACGTCGCCTACGCAACATACCGCACCATTTGTTCCGTCTCTGTGACTTATCTAATGGTGACCTCATTGCTAGCTAAAACCATGGCTACTTACTTGATGGTCCTGACGGCCGGTTCATACTCATGACCTCTGCCAGGGTGAAGGATGTCTTTGTCCTAATTCCAATGAAATGGTCAAATTTTTTTTTTTTTTTTTTAACACGAACAAACAATCACAGGACACTGGAAATTTTGCGGTTCAACTATAGCCAGTAGTAGGCTTATGTTGCTAGGAAACGCGATGCTAACAATTTGACCACAGGAGACCGCCGCCAGAGATATGAATGTTGATTAGAAAATTGTATCCTCTTGTTTAACCGTGAAAATAGAAAATCCAGTAATGTGTCCTCAAGAAAGAAGGTAAGTCCCGGGCGACACGAAAATGTCCAGTAAGACCCTACATCGGCAACGCAGCCCAGCGTCAGATGGGCATTTCGCTTCGTGTCTAAATGACACTAGGAATTTGGTCCCCCAAATCTCTGTCAACTGAACACATGTTCCAAAGAATCGCGATTGACAATATCCGGTATCGTTAAATACAAATTTGCCGTTATTTACATTACCCAACACATTCCACTAAAAACAATAGAAAATGATTCAATTCAGAAAGTCGAGTTTACTGGCGGTGCGTGTTATACAATAATATGTAACCGTGGGGGGGGGGAAAAAAAAAACGAAGTAAGTCCCCCAGCTACTTGTGGGGGGGAACAACACCAACACACCTAGTCACATGTGACGCTATCGCGCTTCGGAGCTCGGGCGAAATGGTGTCAGAAAGTAACAGTTGATAAGTCAAACCTGACGACAAGCAAGTCACTGTCAGTCGTCCCCCCCAGGCCCGGGACATCGTCGACTCCACCGTCGCCCTGTCGCCCGGGTTGACCTGCCGCTTGTCAATCAGCGAGCCGGGATTTAGAACGGAGCGTTGAGAAGGGGGACCCGCGCCCCCGGTGACAGGCCGTCAGCCGTGTCGATGTTTTCACATGAGATTTGGTCCCGCCTCCGTGCGGTGTCTCCCTTGAACGCCATTGGTTGATCTGTAATCAATTTGATTGTCGGTAAGAAAGTTATCCAAAGGGATTGGTAGCATAGAAAGAAAAAAAAGGAAAGAAAATGAATGAGATCAACATTTAATTTTATTTGAATAAGTTGATTTTAATAACAACGTGAGGATATTGAATTAAACCAATTATTATTTTTTTTAAAGAATTTTTACTTTTTTTGGGGGGGCGGAATTATGAATTTGAGAAGCGAGTCGGGGGGGGGAAACGATCGAGTTTTTTAAAGAATTTTTACTTTTTTTGGGGGGGCGGAATTATGAATTTGAGAAGCGAGTCGGGGGGGGGGGAAACGATCGAGAGAAAAAAAATAAAGTAGCAATGAGAACGTGGGATAGAATGAAAGATACAGATTGTTGCTTAATTGGGAATACGAATTAAGAGATATCAGTTCATTAGTGGAGAATGAGCACACACACACAAAAAAAAGTCATAAAAGAATACAAAATGCGCTCTCCGTTGTGGCCAGTGACTAATCAGTGATCGCAGATTACAATTTAGTCAAACGCCGATCAAAGAGTAGCAAAATGTTTGTAACCCGCAATGATCAAAGATTGCTTTGAGTTTAACAAGTAATGCGTGGGAGGGGGGGGAAGGAAGGGGGCGGGGGGGGATGCAGGATCATTCAGACGAAACAACCGCAGTCTGACAGTGATAATATTTTGTGTTGTGGTTGCCGGTCTACCATAGCAGTACCATAGCAGTACCATAGCAGTACCATAGCAGTACCATAGCAGAACCATAGCAGTACCATAGCAGTACCATAGCAGTACCATAGCAGTACCAAAGCATTACCATATTACTAACATAGCACCACCGTAGCAGTACTATAACTGTACTATAGCAGTACCATAGCACTACCATAGTACTACCATAGCAGTACCATGGCACTACCATAGCAGTACCATAGCACTACCATAGCAGTACCATAGCACTACCATAGCACTGCCATAGAAGTACCATAGGAGTAGCATGGCACTTCCATAGCACTACCATAGCAGTACCATAGCACTACCATAGCACTACAATAGCACTACCATAGAAGTACCATAGCAGTAGCATGGCACTTCCGTAGCACTGCCATAGCACCAACACAGCATTACCACAGCATTACCTCCCATGTTTAGCGTTAAGAAAAAACAAATTAAAAGCAGAGAAATAATGTAATTAACCGAATGTTAACAAAATAAACAACCCATAAACAACCCCTAAACAACCCCTAAACAACCCCTAAACAACCCCTAAACAACCCCTAAATACAAAGTTTATCGTAGAAATTCTTTATAAAATGTAATATCGAGCAATTTTTTTTTTTGGGGGGGGGGGGAATTTGACAAACATTGCATACAATTAACGAAATTTATAAGAATCATAATTAGTGCTACTCCCCCCCCCCCTCCCACAACCAAACCGCAAATTTTTTTCACGCCCCTGAACTATATCAATGTTTTAATGACCCATCCACTTTTACCGCAGATTTATCTCACCAACCCCTAAACAACCCCTAAACAACCCCTAAACAACCCCTAAATACAAAGTTTATCGTAGAAATTCTTTATAAAATGTAATATCGAGCAATTTTTTTTTTGGGGGGGGGGGAATTTGACAAACATTGCATACAATTAACGAAATTTATAAGAATCATAATTAGTGCTACTACCCCCCCCCCTCCCACAACCAAACCGCAAATTTTTTTCACGCCCCTGAACTATATCAATGTTTTAATGACCCATCCACTTTTACCGCAGATTTATCTCACCAACGATTTCAGAAAAACCAAAATTACGCACCTAACGAGCTTACTATAGTTCTTTAAAAAGAAAAAAATAATATCTCCCAGTTTACCGGAATCTAAATTTTATTTCGCAAAATCAGTGTCATCGCATGTTTTTCATCTCACCCTTTCAAAATAGGATAAACTGATTTGTGGGGTCTGAGGTTGGAAAATCAAGCTAAAAAATTAAAAGAACCAGTCTATGTGCCAAGTGTCAGCTCGATAGGTTAACAGGAAGTGGGTCATATAGCGGCCCGAAGATTTTGCCCTAAACACACAAAAGTGAAGTTAATATACAGGATTTGAAAACAACGCCAAAAAAATAAAAAAATAAACATAATCTATGTGATCCTTACGAAATAAAAAATATAAGCTGAATAACAATATTATATGGTCTAAATAACACTATTATACAGGTTAAATAACAATGTTATATAGGAAAGACACTAGAAAATAATAACACTTAGTATCAATATAAAAAAAAACCACATAGTAACAAACAGCATTGTGACGTGCCAATCAGTGGAAGAGCAACAGTCTGTGACGCCGGGGTAAGGGGGGGGTCTGTCTTTGAGTTTTCCGACCCCAATCAAGTACCACGAGTAAAGTCCAAAAACAAAGGTGCCGGTTGGAGAGAGGGGGAAATGTCCAAAAACAAAGGTGCCGGTTGGAGAGAGGGGGAAAAGTCCAAAAACAAAGGTGCCGGTTGGAGAGAGGGGGAAATTTTACAAAAAGTATGAAAGTCAATAATTATATTAATTTAATTTTTTTTAAATAACTTTTGGGGATGATTTCGTTGTAAGCAGTTGGGTATAGCCCTCATCGTGTAAGACTCCGTGCACCAACAATTTGGGTCAATGGTAGCCAACGGGTGATCTTTTTGGTAAATGCCTTTACGCTTAATTGGACGTCATTATAATAAAGTGTGACTGCATTCCAGGTACTTGTCTATACAAATGTTAGCTCCTTAGTTCGATAACAAATCAACATAAAGGGATTTATTCTTGCATTTGATATGTCCACACGGGTTACCGAAAATTTGTTTGAAAGAAATTTCGTCGACGGAAAATTGATCGACGGAAATTTGATCGAACGGAATTTGGTCGAATTTTTTTTCTCAGTTTACACGACTTAATTTATGGAAAACTTTCTTTTTGAACGCATTATTTTGTTTTACTATACCGGTATACATGGGCGCCCCGCAGAAAACTTTCTAGGGGGGGGAGGCAAAAAAATCGATTAACTTTCCAGGGGGGGGGCAAATTTTTTTTAGTAATGTTTTAATGTAGTTTTAATTTACTGTAGCGTATTTGTATGGTGAACGAATGGACAGGACATCAGCTTGGTTACTTTCTCTTTATTTTCTCTTTACTTTAATAAATTGTTTGTCTATTTTTGTCTAAAAAATTTTAATCCAATCAATCCGGGGGGGGGGGCAAGTGCCCCCCTTGCCCCTACCTGATGTCGCCCATGCCGGTATATAGTTTAGTGTGTTCATAAAGAATTTGACGAAAATTTGATGCAATGAGGGATCTTTTTTTTTTTTTGGAAGCGTCAAGCGGTAAGCCTGAATTTGTGGCAATATTTTATTATTTATTTTTTTTTTTGTTTAAGAAGAGGCAGAGGCACGCAAAGCAAGACTTTGCTCCGAATGGAGGGGTGAGGGGATACTTTTAAAAAAAATTTTTTAACAACGTTTTGTGGATTTCCAAAACGATCTATGTCTCTTGCACATTGCAGTCACCCCACATGTCTTTTTGAGGTGGGGGTGGAACTATAAAATTAAAAAAATCTGTGTTAAAATGAACAGAGATTGATTGTGTGANATGAGGGATCTTTTTTTTTTTTGGAAGCGTCAAGCGGTAAGCCTGAATTTGTGGCAATATTTTATTATTTATTTTTTTTTTTGTTTAAGAAGAGGCAGAGGCACGCAAAGCAAGACTTTGCTCCGAATGGAGTGGTCAGTGGATACTTTTAAAAAAAATTTTTTAACAACGTTTTGTAGATGTCCAAAACGATCTATGTCTCTTGCACATTGCAGTCACCCCACATGTCTTTTTGAGGTGGGGGTGGAACTATAAAATTAAAAAAATCTGTGTTAAAATGAACAGAGATTGATTGTGTGAAAGATATTCAAATAATGATTTTGTGAAACATATACAAAGATTGATTGTGTTAAAGATATTCAAAGATTGATTGTGTGAAAGTTATACAAAGAGTGAATGTGTGAGAGGAATTCAAAGATTGATTGTGTGAAAGATATATAAAGAGTGATTGAGTGAAGATATTCAAAGATTGATTGTGTGAAAGATATACAACGATTGATTGAGTGAAAGATATTCAAAGATTGAATTTGTGAAAGATATTCAGATTGATTGTGTCAACGAAATTCAACGATTGCTAATTTTTTCTTATTGGAAAATGAAACAAATTCACAAGTTGAGCATTCCTTATAAAATGTTATTATTTTTTTTATTTTTGTGTACGGTTGGGGTGCGGTGTGGTGGTTGGGGAGGGGGGTCAATTAGCCCACCGTGTCCTGTGTTCTAAATAGTTTTGGTCGGTCTGATTTGTACTTTTTTGGGTAAGATTTCACACCGTTCTCTATCACTTCTCCGCACCGTTCTCTACCACTGCTCCACTCCGTTCTCTACCACTGCTCCACTCCGTTCTCTACCACTGCTCCACTCCGTTCTCTACCACTGCTCCACACCGTTCTCTACCACTGCTCCACACCGTTCTCTACCACTACTCCACACCGTTC
Organism: Lymnaea stagnalis; assembly: GCA_964033795.1. Taxonomy (NCBI): domain Eukaryota; kingdom Metazoa; phylum Mollusca; class Gastropoda; family Lymnaeidae; genus Lymnaea; species Lymnaea stagnalis. Next base: position 197,466 of record CAXITT010000335.1, read on the forward strand.
TCTACCACTTCTCCACACCGTTCTCTACCACTTCTCCACACCGTTCTCTACCACTTCTCCACACCGTTCTCTACCACTTCTCCACACCGTTCTCTACCACTTCTCCACACCGTTATTCTCTACCACTGCTCCACCCCGTTCTCTACCACTGCTCCACTCCGTTCTCTACCACTGCTCCACTCCGTTCTCTACCACTGCTCCACACCGTTCTCTACCACTGCTCCACACCGTTCTCTACCACTGCTCCACACCGTTCTCTACCACTGCTCCACACCGTTCTCTACCACTGCTCCACACCGTTCTCTACCACTTCTCCACACCGTTCTCTACCACTTCTCCACACCGTTCTCTACCACTTCTCCACACCATTCTCTATCACTTCTCCACACCGTTCTCTACTTATTCTCCGCATCGTTGTCTACCACTTTTCCACACCGTCCTCTAACACAATTTCAATATAAAACTACATTTTCTGATGTATTTTTATATTATAAACCACATATTTTTATAGGCACTGTGAGAGTAACCCACATATTCTGAGATGCACTGTGGTAGTTACCCACATATTCTGAGATGCACTGTGGTAGTTACCCAAATATTTTGGGATGCACTGTGGTAGTTACCCACATATTCTTGGATGCACTGTGGTCGTTATCCACATATTCTGGGATGCACTGTGGTCGTTACCCAAATATTCTGGGATGCACTGTGGTAATTAACCACATATTATGGGATGCACTGTGGTAGTTAAGCACATATTCTGGGATGCACTCTGGTAGTTACCCACATATTCTGAGATGCACTCTGGTAGTTACCCACATATTCTGGGATGCACTGTGATAGTTACCAACATATTCTGGGATGCACTGTGGTTATTACCCACATATTCTGGGATGCGCTGTGGTAGTTACCCACATATTCTGAGATAAACTGTGGTTATTACCCACATATTCTGGGATGCGCTGTGGTAGTTACCCACATATTCTGGGATGCGCTGTGGTAGTTACCCACATATTCTTGATCCACTATTTTAATTAACCCACATATTCTGAGATGCACTGTAGTAGTTACCCACATATTCTGAGATGCACTCTGATAATTACCCACATATTCTGAGATGCACTGTGGTTGTTAGCCACATAGTCTGAGATGCATTGTGATAGTTACCAACATATTCTAAGATGCGCTGTGATAGTCACCCACATATTCTGGGATGCACTGTGGTAGTTACCCACATATTCTGGGATGCACTCTGGTAGTTACCCACATATTCTGGGATGCACTGTGATAGTTACCCACATATTCTGGGATGCACTGTGGTTATTACCCACATATTCTGGGATGCGCTGTGGTAGTTACCCACATATTCTGAGATAAACTGTGGTTATTACCCACATATTCTGGGATACGCTGTGGTAGTTACCCACATATTCTGGGATGCGCTGTGGTAGTTACCCACATATTCTTGATCCACTATTTTTAGTAACCCACATATTCTGAGATGCACTGTAGTAGTTACCCACATATTCTGAGATGCACTCTGATAATTACCCACATACTCTGAGATGCACTGTGGTTGTTAGCCAAATAGTCTGAGATGCATTGTGATAGTTACCAACATATTCTAAGATGCGCTGTGATAGTTACCCACATATTCTGGGATGCACTGTGGTAGTTACCCACATATTCTGGGATGCACTCTGGTAGTTACCCACATATTCTGGGATGCACTGTGATAGTTACCCACATATTCTGGGATGCACTGTGGTTATTACCCACATATTCTGGGATGCGCTGTGGTAGTTACCCACATATTCTGAGATTAAACTGTGGTTATTACCCACATATTCTGGGATGCGCTGTGGTAGTTACCCACATTTTCTGGGTAACACTGTGGTAATTACCCACATCTTCTTGATCCACTATTTTTAGTAACCCACATATTCTGAGATGCACTGTAGTAGTTACCCACAATTTCTGAGATGCACTCTGATAATTACCCACATATTCTGAGATGCACTGTGGTTGTTAGCCGCATAGTCTGAGATGCATTGTGATAGTTACCAACATATTCTGGGATGCGCTGTGATAGCTACCAAAATACTCTGAGATGCACTGTGGAAGTTAACAATATAATCTGAGATACATTATGATAGTTACCCATAAATTCTGAGATGCACTGTGATAGTTACTCACATTTTCTGGGATGCACTGTGATAGTTAACCACATATTCTGAAAGACACTGTGGTAGCTACCCACATCTTTCCAGAGGAACTGTGATAGTTACCCAATTATTCTGAGATACACTGTGGTAGTTACCCACATATTCTGAGATGCACTGTGGTAGTTATCCACATATTGTGAGAGGTACTGTGGTAGTTACCCACATATTCTGAGGTGCAATGTGGTAGTTACCCACATATTCTGAGAGGCACTGTGGTAGTTAGCCATATATTTTGAGATGCACTGTGATAGTTACCCACTTATTTTGAGATACACTATGAAAGTTACCCACATATTCTGAGATGACTGTGGCAGTTAACTACATATTCTGAGATGCACTGTGGTAGTTACGCACATATTCGGAGAGACACTTTGGTAGTTACCCACATAATCTGAGATACATTGTGGTAGTTACACACATATTCTGAGATACACTGTGGTAGTTACCCACATATTCTGAGATGCACTGTGGTAGTTATCCACATATGGTGAGATGCACTGTGGTAGTACGCACATATTCTGAGATACACTGTGGTAGTTACACACATATTCTGAGATACACTGTGGTAGTTACCCACATATTCTGAGATGCACTGTGGTAGTTATCCCCATATTGTGAGAGGTACTGTGGCTGGTACCCACACATTCTGAGGTGCAATATGGAAGTTACCCACATATTCTGAGAGGCACTGTGGTAGTTGGCCATATATTTTGAGATGCACTGTGATAGTTACCCGCATATTTTAAGATGCACTGTGAAAGTTACCCACATATTCTGAGATGACTGTGGTAGTTAACTACATATTCTGAGATGCACTGTGGTAGTTACGCACATATTCGGAGAGACACTTTGGTAGTTACCCACATATTCTGAGATACACTGTGGAAGTTACCAACATCTTTCTTGAGTAACTGTGATAGTTAGCCACATATTCTGAGATACGCTGTGGTAGTTATACACATATTTCCGGAGGCATTGTGGTAGTTACCCACATATTGTTATAGGTACTGTGGCAGTTACCCACATATTCTGAGGTGAACTGTGGTAGTTATCCACATATTCTGAGAGGCACTTTGGTAGTTACCCAAATATTCTGAGATGCACTGTGGTAGTTACCCACATATTCTGGGATGCACTGTATTAGTTACCCACATATTCTGAGATGCACTGTTGTAGTTACACACATATTTCCGGAGGAACTGTGATAGTTACCCACATATTCTGGGATGCACTGTGATAGTTACCCACATATTCTGAGATAAACTTAGGTGGTTACCCACATATTCTGGGATGCATTGTGGTGTTACCCACATATTCTGGTATACACTGTGGTAGTTACCCGCATATTCTGGAATGCACTGTGGTAGTTACTCACATATTCTGGGATACACTATGGTAGTTACCCACATATTATGGAATGCACTGTGGTAGTTACCCACATATTTTGGGTTGCGCTGTCGTAGTTATCCACATATTCTTGATCCACTATTTTTAGTAACCCACATATTCTGATATGCACTGTAGTAGTTACCCACATATTCTGAGATGCACTCTGATAGTTACCCACATATTCTGAGATGCACCATGGTAGTTACCCACATATTCCGAGATTCACTGTGGTAGTTACCCACATATTCTGGAATGCACTGTTGTATTTACCCATATATTCTGAGATGCACTGTGATAGCTACCCACATATTCTGAGAGGCTGTGTGATAGTTACCCACATATTCTGAAAGACACTGTGGTAGTTACACACATATTCTGAGATACACTGTGATATTTACCCACATATTTCCGGAGGCACTGTGATAGTTAACAACATATTGTGCGATGCACTGTTGTATCTACCCACATATTCTGAGATACACTGTATTAGTTACCCACATATTCTGAGATGCACTGTTGTAGTTACACACATATTTCCGGAGGAACTGTGTTAGTTACCCACATATTCTGGGATGCACTGTGATAGTTACCCACATATTCTGAGATAAACTTTGGTGGTTACCCACATATTCTGGGATGCGCTGTGGTGTTACCCACATATTCTGGGATACACTTTTGTAGTTACCCACATATTCTGGAATGCACTGTGGTAGTTACCCACATATTCTGGGATGCACTTTTATATTTACCCATATATTCTGAGATGCACTGTGATAGCTACCCACATATTCTGAGAGACTGTGTGATAGTTACCCACATATTCTGCGATAGACTGTTTTAGTTACCCACATATTCTGAGATGCTCTGTGGTAGTTACCCACATATTCTGAGATTGTACTGTGTTTGTTACACACATATTCTGAGATACACTGTGTTAGTTACCCATATATTCTGATATACACTGTGGTAGTTACACACATTTGTCCGGAGGCACTGATGTAGTTACCCACATATTCTGAGATGCACTCTGGTAGTTACCCACATATTCTGAGATGCACACTGGTAGTTACCCACATATTTCCGGAGGCACTGTGGTAGTTACCCACATATTCTGAGAGGCACTGTGGTAGATACCCACATATTCTGAGATGCACTCTGGTAGCTACCCACATATTCTGAGATGCACTTTGGTAGTTACCCACATATTTCCGGAGGCACTGTGGTAGTTACCCACATATTCTCAGATGCACTCTGGTAGTTACCCACATATTTCCGGAGGCACTGTGGTAGTTACCCACATATTCTGAGAGGCACTGTGGTACCCACATATTCTGAGAGGCACTGTGATAGTAACCCATATCTTTCCGTTGGCACTGCACCAATAACCCAAAGTTTCCAGGAGCAATCTCAAAGTGTACACTTGAAGTCTTTGCACCAAGAGTCGTCGTCTTTCCGTCCTAACAGTCCCGTGCTGATCAGCTGGAAGTTGGCGAAAATCCTGGCGATAAAACGAGAAGAGACAACAACATTACGCCAATGTTTTCACTTGGCGACAAACAGGGACGGTTGAATCAAGTGGTCCGAGTGTTGGCAAGACCAATGAAGGAAATCAAATGCCGACGGCTGAGAACGGCACACAGATCAGGCGAGTGCAAATAGGAGACAACAGGAAGACAACAGTTTGAAACAAGATGGTTAGCTCTCGTCATTAGAGAAAACAGATTCGACATTGTCTCCTCCATCTTAGGCCCATCATTGTGTTAAACCTGTGAATTCGAGACAGCGGAAGGAACTATGTGTGTGCTCGTCAGTGCGGTCACCAAAAAAAAAAAAAAAAAGAAAAAAAGAAAAAAAAAAAAAAAAGCTTCAGGGATCTGACATTGGCTGGTCAGGAAGTTGTAGAGTGGACTTCACATGCCCAGGGGTCTCAGGGTCCCGCAGGGGTTATAGCATGAGATGGAAAGCGTCTTCATGAATTGCAAATGTCATGGCACAAATCTAATAAAAGATTGTATGTCTCTTGTATAAATCTTAAATGACTTAAATCGATAGCTCCATTGGCATGGCTAATTATAATTTTTTTTTTCTGGCAACCGTCCCTCACAATGTGACGATGGTGTATACTTCGGGGACGAAATCCGAAAGGCTGGGATTATTAATTTTTATGGTGATAAGCTGGTGCTCTACACAGCTAATCGCCACTCTCCACGCCCCTGGATAACCCAACGGAACATCATGTGTATGATACATCTTGGCACCAGTGGCGTCGCAGGATTTATAGGAATGTTTCGTTGTACCAATGTTATACACCTACGGGACTCCATCTCCGGGTTTGAAATCAGAGTTTCCTTCTCTAAGATGAGTTGCAACCCAAGGTTAACGAGTCCCAGCCTCCCGAATTATAATTATTAAGCTTACTATAGGGGTCAAGACATAATAATGACAACTTTAAATTTTACGGCACAAATCAGACTTTAGATGCCGGTATTGAATCGTTTCAAGAGTCTATGTCTTTACGTAATAATCAAACATTCCAATGAATGAACTATCGAAAAGTTTTTGCTTCAGTACACGTCGGATTATCTTTTCAAAAATCGACTTAAATATTGATTCACAATTTTGATCAAAGTATTCAAATTTGAAATTAACGAACAACAATTTAGACTTGAGACCTAACCATTTAGACTTGAGACCTAACCATTTAGACTTGAGACCTAATCATTTAGACTTGAGACCTAATCATTTATGCTGAGGCTAAAACATTCCAACTTGAGACCTAACCATTTTAAATTGAGAACTAACCATTCAATCTTGAGACTTATCTATTTAAGCTTGAGACCTATAACCATCCAATCTTGAGACGTTACAATATGCCCTATTCTCTTCCTCTTTCCCCTTTTGATTCCATGTTAAGGAGTGTCTGTGGATGCTATCTGAGCGTGCTGTATCCAATTCTATATTTCCCTCATGATGTCTTCCGCAATAGGCTCTTGGTGTGTCCTTTCAAGAAAAAACTTGTTGGGGATGATGTTCGGCCATTTTATGTTCAGTATCTTTCTAAGGCAAGTGTTTGTGAAGGTCTGTACTTTCTGCGTGCTGCTCGATGGCCGACGGTGTTCTATGAGTTTCGACGCCGTAGTAGAGGAGTGTTTTATTTGTGTTGAACATTCCGACTTTGTTTTACAGAGCCAGCTTCTTTTACCCTTCTTTCCTTTAATATCACAAATGCTGACCTTTCCAATTCTAGCCCTGACATCCGCTACCTTTTATGTCAGTGGTGCCGCCTATGTGTGCGAAGGTCTCCACTTCTTCCAGCGCATGTCCTACCAGAGAGATATGCCCTGGGTTGGCTGTGTTTACCTTTATGATCTTTGTCTTGCTCTTAATTATATTGAGTCCGAGCTGTGCTAATATGGTGGCTACGCCTTGTGTCTTTTCCTGTATGTGTTGTTGGTTGTGGAACAGAAGTGCAATGTCATCTACAAATGCCCACATTTGGGTGTTTATAAATGCACTACCCATCAACCCCCATGCAGTCGAAAATTTGAAATGCCTATAATCTAATTCTCTGAAAGAAACACTGGTCATCATACTCATGGGTGTGTGGTATACAGTAAAAATACCATCACATATAGCTAAAATCATTACCATGTATAACCTTTGGACACCAGTGGACAGCTTTTGTAGACGAAACTTTGTCCACAGACCTGGGGAGGGTTGATATGGATTTAATTGAAGCGCAAACAAAAAATGTAAAAAGTCGTGTCTCCATGTCGCAGCGGGGCCCAGTTGGCGGTGGTTGGGGGACCCTTGATGTACATGACTAATTATCTACCTTTATAGTACTAAACACCAACATGTATATGAGCATATAGGCAATTATGGGTCTAAACATTGCGGCATATGGGAAACTAACTACACTCTGAATCTCATGACATACGTTTTGTCAGTTTAGTTGAACTGTTTGTTAAAATCAATTCTTTCATCACTAATTCAGCAGTCTGTCACGTAATTTCCTGGAAGCTGGTAAAATCATTGAAATCAACACGACAAATAATGATCATGTGGACTCCAACATGACCCAAATTTAAAGACCTGTGCTTGTAAATCAAATTGTTTTTTACTCTTTAACCAATCTACATCCCATTCCCCCTCCCCCTTGGACTCTCCTCCCGGAGTTGAAACAACCTCAAGGTGTGTGTGTCAAAGGAACAAACAGCGACCTCTCTAATCGGATCACCGCACAAATCTGCCTTTGTCTAACCATCGCGACATTCCTTGCACCGTCTCAGCTATTGCAAGATTCTGCCTTAAACCCTCCAGAAGCCACAAAACTAATTGGCGTAGCCCGCTCTCTCTCTCTCCCTCTATCTCTCTCCCCTCCCTACTACTCTCACACAACTTCCACGCAAACCTCTTCCTCACAACCTCTTCCCAACCATCACTGGTTGAAAAAAACCTCTACGCCCAATGCTTATTCAATTTCTCTTTTTTTTAAAAACAGATGGCGTAAAAAAAAAAAAAAACCCAGCAGAGGCGAGGAAGGAATTCTCCAAGCAGGAAGTCGACAAATTTCACGGCGACTTACGCGCTCCCAACATTTTAAAAACAATACTGGATCTGCCCCTGCCAAGCCACCATCCGGTCCTTGGCGAGAGAGGGGGCATGGGGGAGGGGGTAGGGATAGCTAGCGCCTTCCCACCAAGTTCGCAGGCACATCTGAATACATTAGAATGGCCGGCGAACAAATTTGCCCTGTGTCCCCGACGGGGCGGGGCCGACTAAACACGCCAGATCCGCTGTTAATCGTTGGGCAAACTGTGGACCCACTCCACGAAACAATGGATTCACACAAGGCAAAAACCTCCCCCCCGGGCCGACGAGGTGGGCAAATACCGGTCGTAAGTACGAGTCATTGTCCATGTATGTTTTAAGAAGAGAAAGAGACATGGTCATGGTTTTGGAAGCAATTGAAACAAGCGAGTCATCCATGACGTCACACGGTTATTGTTTTTGGTTTTGAAGATTTTTATACCCCACCCCTACACGGAAAAAAAAAAATTAAAATTAAAAAAATTACAAAATTTGCAACACAATTTAGACACCTCAATCCAAAAGACATCTTTAAGAATACGCGACCACATCCTTTTTTTTTTTTTTATTTTTTTTTATTTTGTTGAAACTCCAAGTTAATTATGGATTTCCCTAAGTTCTTTCGTTAAGTCTCCCATATTCATAAGAAAACCGCCTCAAAATTCATATTTCATACTTAATAGTTCTAGTCTTGAAATATTTAAAGTTGCATTCTATTTACTTTACACGGCTTATCTTAATCAGAATGATATCGGGATTCTGACGTCATATTCAACCACTCGACTTTAGCTCAACGTATACGAACCCGTCTCTGACACCCGGACATGACTTGTGACACCGTAGATCAATAAGAATCGAACGGGTGATCACGGTGCAGCAGACGAGAACTTAGTACCGAAATCAGTTCATATTCTGTTCTCAAATGCATATCATAGAACTGTAAACCGGGCATTAAGTATTGGTACTGGTCATTAAGATGGCACTGGTATTTAAGTTGATAAATGAAATTTAAAACAAATTGTGCAAATAAAACAACATAGGTCAGGGGTGGGAAAACTACGGCCCGCGGGCCGCATACGGTCCGGCAACTGATATTATTCGGCCTTCGAAGGCATTTAGAAATTTATAAAATTCCTTTGTTTTTACGTTATTTCGTTGGATTTTTTACAGAATTTCATGTACCGTTATGATTGTTTTAACATTTTTGATCAACTTTCTAATTTTCTATTTTTTCAAACACTCCTTTTGATTTTGTCATGTAATGCTAAAATGCGAATTTACCGATTTTAATATAGAGATATGTTCATCGACATGTAAAAATTGGACATAATATACATGCGGTCCCCCCCCCCCCAATAGCTTTATAATTATCAATGTGGCCCTCCACATGAAAATTTTGCCCAATCATGTAATGCTAAAATGCGAATTTACCGATTTTAATATAGAGATATGTTCATCGACATGTAAAAATTGGACATAATATACATGCGGTCCCCCCCCCCCAATAGCTTTATAATTATCAATGTGGCCCTCCACATGAAAATTTTGCCCACCCTGACAGAAGTTAAGCTTTTATCAATGAAAAGGGTTTGTCTTTTCATGGTGGAGATCAATTAAGAGAACATCCGGGCATTCACTCTGGTCAATCTCATTGATAAAATATCCTGGTATTTCTACGTTAATGTGAGCCTGCGTAGTGGGTCTTAACCTAGAAGAAAACGTGTTTGCAACTTTATCTTACGAACTATTTTACAAGCAAAGTTTTACTGCTACATACATGCAGAAATACATTGTTAAAAGCTCTGTTTCTACGCAAAACATTGTCTTAAAATAGTAGCATGACGTAATGCGATGTAAAATTTTCCGGTGTTAGACATGACAAACCCTATATACACAATAAAAAAATGCGTCGCTTGGGAAAATGCCTTCACCAGAATAACAAAAAAAAAACACGCAAAAATTCAATCAACTCTAAAAACCAAGTGTTTCGTATAAATCCTTTCATGCATTTTTGTTTGCATTTATGCAACTGTACGGGATTTATAATTTATTATAAAGTGGTTATGGGAATGGGTAAACTTCTGGCGAAAACACATTTCATATTTCCTTCATTTTACCTTTTTTAGAATTTTTTAAATATTTTTACTGTTTACCCCAAATAAAAAGCACATAGCAACAGCTACACAATCAATCTCCACACGAAAACACGCAACCATTGAACAAATCATATTCATATTTATTACATCTTCCATTTGAAAACAGGAGAACAGAGGGGGCTGAGAATTTTATGGAATATGTTTTCATCGGCAATGAGTCTATGTGCCAAATGTCAGCTCGATAGCTTGACGGGAAGCGGGCGAAATATATTAATTAATTTATTTTTTGTTGGCTGTAATTAGTTTTTGTAGTGTTGCGTTTGTTTTAAATGTGGTAAATTATAGATTTGTTTTTTGTTGACTTTGTACCGCGCTTTGAGCCTTTGGGGATGAAGCGTGTTTTCCAAATAAACTTTGTTATCATTATTATTATTATTTATTTATATTATGTATTAGAGAAAATAATAGCAGTGGGCACAAGTCCTGAACAAAAACAAAGATCAGAAGAAAGGAAATGAATTGAAATGAATGTGAAGTGAAAGGAAAGGAATTTAGACACCATCACAGCTTTAGTAAAATTGTGAATTTGGTTTATACCCTATGGAACCAACGTACCAAATTTTGTTATTAATTTATTTTCCATATAAATTCTATCAAGTGTGTATCGTTTCCTTACAATATACCAGTTACTGCAATGTCCAACTATTTACATTAACAGTGTTATCATAAAAAAAAAGTCTGTAAAAAATAACATAAATTACATATTCAACACAGCCGATAATTCCGCTACGGTCTTTCCCGCCCCCCCCCCCTTCCTCAAATTGCTAGTGGCCCTCTTCCTCCAATTGCTAGCGGTGGTAAACCATCCTCTCTGAATAGCGTTGAGCGCTACTCCAAGTCTACTGTCTATAACTCACGCCCCACCCCTCATTAAATGTCTTTAAAGAGAATCCAATAATGATTACCCAAATGAGATTGGCCAGAGTGAACGCCCGGATGTTCTATTAATAGATCTCCGCCATGAAATGACAAACCCTCTTCATTGTTAAAAGCTTAACCTCTGTCAGAGGTGGGCAAATATTTTGTGCGGAGGGTCAGATTGACTTTTTGAGGCCCCTGACACTTTTTCGGTTTTCTGCCCCTGTCATGCAAAGTTGATCAATTTTTGTACACGTCAAAAATCTGCGGACCCCCCTTAAAGACGTGAACCCCCGCCTGCAGGACCCTGGTAACGACACTGGTGAAATCTTACACAAGCCTTTGATAACGCTTTCTTTTCTAATCTGTTTTGTGACAATGAAATCTGAATAGGTCATCTTTGAAATATTTCTTTAAAAAACAAGTTTAAAAAAAACTTTCTTGATTGTAAGATCTGTATCAAATCAAATATTTTCACTCTATTTAGTCACGCATTTTTCTAGAAGTCGTTCTGCACACTGGTAACACTAAGATTTTCTCTTATTTTTGGAGGCGTAAAGCCCTTCGCTCTTTATCGATTGCAGATGGAGTTCATACAACCAGCACAATGTAGCAACCGTCCTGTGGAGAGGTCAAGGGTCACCCAAAGAATTATTTGCCCCCGCGCTCCGCTACAGCAGGTGACCAATGTCCACCTATTGCCGGGCTATACTGGTCAGCGTGCCTGGCTGACCAAACACCAGATTAGTTCAATTAGTAAAGCTGAAATTGCCGGTAGAGATGTGGTGGAGATGGGTGGGGGGGGGGTTGAGGGTTGGTTTTGGCTGACCATTATAACTC
>CAXITT010000335.1:209538-276733 GCA_964033795.1 Lymnaea stagnalis
AGTGTGTGTGTGTGGGGGGGGGGGGTCAGTTTGATGCCCTTCAAACAAGAAGAGACAAACTTGTGGGGGGCGGGGCTGGTCCACTACAGAAGTAACGACAAGGCCACATACACGGGTAATCTGTGAACAAAAGATCCGCCCTTTTGTCCGCACTCGGCCAGATGCTCCGGACAAGGCGCCTCTCGACTGCAGGTATATTACCCCCGACAAAACACAGTGGCGGCTTGACCACTCTGGAAAAGTGGCAACCCCGTACGTTTTTAGTCTCAAGCGAAATCAATGTTTTAGTTGTTTTTTTCTATTTCAAATTGGTTCTGATTGAGTGTTCAAATTTGTGTGTCTATAAGTTTTGCTGAATGAGTGTGTACACAGAACTTTTTTAAATTTAACTTGCAGAATTAAAAAAAAATATTTGTCATCAACAACTTGTGTTGCAGAGCCGCTCTTAAATCAAGGACGTCTTTAAATGCCCCCACCCTGCCCTACCGAAATGACGCCCCTGTCTTTAATTATAAAACAGGAAATACAACATGCCCTTCATTAATAACAAAAATGGCGTTGGCGTTTTGTTTCGTAAAACCAGAGGAAGTAGTTCTAGAATCTCCGTGGCGAGATCGATACGTCTTTATGTCATTGAAAACTTCGGGAAATTGAGTGTTCAACTTGGACCTAAAGGCGGCTTCCCCCCCCCCCCCCCCCCCCCACCCCCCCCCCCATCCTCTTCCTTTGAGAAAAATACGCGCGAATCCCCCCCAATTACCGCCCTCCTCTGAGTGTGAAGGGGCGTGCAATGAGTTGAGCGATAGCCAAAGGCCGAGGTTTTGGAGACGCCGCTTGTCTGAGCCTGGCAGTAGCCATATGGCACGTGTGTGGACCGCAATATGGGGAAGCTTGGTGAGTACGCCCGGGAGGACCGACCACGAGACCGCCGTTTCATGACGCGGGATTAGGGGGGCGGGGGGGAGCGACGTATTGTACTCGCTGTGCTTACACGCCTATCGAGTCCACCACTAATTGGGGCTTACCTATCGGTGATTTATAATCTTACCTCGACTTGTAATAGTTTTATTTATCTTTTCTTTTTGTATATCTATTCACTACAGACCAATTACACAGTGGATTGTAATAAGAGGAAATAATCGCTTTTGGTTTTATAATATTGCTTTGAAACTCTCATGGACGAAAAAAGAAATGTATTTTCAATCGATTTTAGGAGCCAAATTCTTTTTTGTTGTAGCAATTTGTAACTATGTGGCCCTTTTGAAGGATCATGGCCTGTGTATGGAATACTGCACATTTGAGGCACAAGGACCTATGTGTGAGATGTGGAACATTTGAGGCACAAGGACCTATGTGTGAGATCTGTCAAATTTAAGGTATACTGACCATGTGTGACATGCGGCACATTTGAGGCACAAGAACCTATGTGTGAGATGTGTCAAATTTAAGGTATACTGACCATGTGTGACATGCGGCACATTTGAGGCACAAGGACCTATGTGTGAGATGTGTCAAATTTAAGGTATACTGACCATGTGTGACATGCGGCACATTTGAGGCACAAGGACCTATGTATGAGATGTGTCAAATTTAAGGTATACTGACCGTGTGTGACATGCGGCACATTTTTGTCTCGTAGGCGGCGTAGCCCATCATTAAAATTATGACAATGATTTTTTTTATAAATTGCTTTCTACGTAGTTTCCTACAGTGTTTCAAGGCATTGACATTTGCCTGCAGTGCTTCCTGTCACTATCATTTTGTTTTGAAAAGAAGCAGTTAAAACAATAATTTTTTTGAGCAGCCGTATAGAATGGATTAAGTTATCCACAAATCATGTTGGTCAAAATATTCACATAAAATAAATCCATGGGTCAAAATGTACTTCATATCAAGCCCGGGGTAGTTTGTTTGCAAGGTCAAGATATGGTTGTTTTTATGATGGGTCAAGAAATGTATTCGTTGTTTGAAAGCGAAATTATAAAATGAATTAGTGAAAATATAATTTTACATATAAAGATGTTCATGTCAGTTTTAAATGTCAGGATCAAATGCCAGGATAACACGTCAGGGTAACAAGCCAGGATCGCATGTCAAAGTAAAAAGTCAGAATCACATTTCAACATAACACGTCAGGATCACATGTCAGGATCACATGTCAAGATCACTTTTCAGGATCACATGTCAGGATCACATGTCAACATAACAAGTCAGAATCACATGTCGGGATCACATTTCAGGATCACATGTCAACATAACAAGTTAGGATAACAAGTTAGGATAACAAGTTAGGATAACAAGTTAGGATGACAAGTTAGGATAACAATTCAGGATAACAAGTCAGGATAACAAGTCAAGATCACATGTCAGGGTATAACATGTCAGGAACAAATGACGAGATAGCTTATGAGTGCTTGATGTTCAGAAATGGGTGGAAGACTTCACTTTTACAGAAGCTGGTCAAAAGTACGACTGGACACGTGTTCCTAGGTGGGGTGAAATTTAAAGATCAAGAAGATTTTATAACGCCATAATAATGCCACTCTGACGCTAGTGGCTCTTACCTTTGTGAAGTTTTTACAGTGCCGAGGATGCTCGCGTAGGTTGTGGTTAAAGTGAAGAGAAGACAAATCGCAGTTTTCTACCGGATAAAGGGAAGTAATGATGTGCTCAGGTGCTAAGCAGGTCATGTGAACACGAATAAATACGGCTACTTATTGTCGAGCGGCGATAAAAACGAACGTCTCCCCCCCACCCACCCCCTTTTTTTCAAGACCAAACTGACCGACTCCTTAAACTATCAAGAGGTAAACTCAAGAGTTGCCGCCCTCCTAGTGTATGAGGAGAGTTACCCCTCCGCCCCCCCTCACCACTTTATCCCCCGCCCCGCCCCCACCCCTCCGCCCCCCCCCACCACCTTACCCCCCGCCCCCCCCCCCCCCCCCTTTTCTCCGGCAGCTCAAGATGGCTGAAATTAATACTAGCACCTCATGGAGACGTTCATGCCTCGTGTAGCAGCCCTGGGGAAGTTTGTTGGCTCTCCGGCTTTTCGGCATTGTCCTCGGGGACGTTCTGGCTGATCTTTCTACCGTGGTGTTCGGGGGCCGGGGGGCCCTGTTCCGTTCATCTGCCGGGAGGAACGCACGAGGGCTCTTCATACTTCTTGTGTTATTTCTTCCCCCTGCTGGTGAATCTGCGCGGAACACAAAAATCTGACTCGTAGCTGCCGAGCACGCCCCTTTCACGCTTCTGTTAACCACGGTAAGGAAATCCCCACTTTGATTTGAAATCTGTCCAGGGGGAAGACAACCCGATCCAAAGGACCCATAGCATGCAGAACACTCAGTACAAGGCAATATAGGCCTACTTAATAATAAATCAAATTGTCTTTCAAAAGATAATTTTTAAATTCCGAGTAATAGAAATATTTTCTAATTTGGAAGACATTTGGGTTCATTTTATTATTATTATTATTATTTAATAAGGTTGATGCACTCTGAGGAAACCTTTATCAGAGTTGCTGGGGAAATTCATGTTAGTTGCTAAGAGCAGTTACCATGGTAACGACTAACCAGACGTGACGTCATATTCCCGATGGCGGAACCTGGCGTTGACTTCAACATGACATTTTCAAGATCTGCTAAACTTGTCTGATTCACCTACACGGTGTTTTCTAGCTCTGTTAATCTAGAAAGATTCAACTTAACATAATATTCTCTTCATGATATTTTAAAACTCTGTTAATCGAGACAAATTCAACTAAACATATATATGTTTAGACTCCTATAAAGGTAAGAGAAACGGCTGAAGAGTGGTCTCTAGTGTGAGAGATTGGGATAGTCGAAATGGAAGGGGAGCAACTAAAAGAAAAGTTGAAACTGTTTTGTGTACGTCAAAAGGAAAATGTTATTTCTTGACCCAAGATCATGGAATCCACTTCCTTTCATATGCAAAAAAAAAATTTAAAAAATGTAATTGTGAAATCAACGAATTAACTGCTTAATTGTGAAATCAAACAAAGAAATGTGTAATTGGGAAATCAAATGGAAGACGCGTGTAATTTTGAAATTAAACAGAGTAGCCAACATTTGTAATTGGTAAGTGAAAAACTGGAGGAATCTGAAATTCTGACTTCGAGAAATATGCGTAATTTAAAAAACAATTTGAATAAAAAATATTTTTTTTAAATTTTAAAATCAAATTCAAAGAGAATAAACGTTCGAATGGGGAGCAACATGTAAGGGTCAAGTGAAAATTCTCTATGTAATAGTCAAGTCCAATTGTCTTTGACACACAGGGTATTTTTTGAAGCCCAATAGTCTTAATTAAAAGCGTACATTTTGAAGTCAAACAGTTCCCTGGGGGAGATATGTGAGGTATGTCCTTGAAAAGCTTGGCTACAGCTCACAAACCCGTAATCTGATGTCCATTCTTGCGGAAGCTTTGTCCAGTAAACGGTCAACCGTGTGTTGAGATGATGGCTGATCCTACACTTTAAAAAAAAAAGGAGAGGGGGGGGGAATTAGTTTAACTGAGTAGAAACCACTGCCCACCAATCCCACCCCAAGTCATTTTTCTTTCACGCTATAGAACTCCTTGAATACAGAACAATCCCGCACAGAGCTAAGACATCACAACAAAAACCAAGGGCGTGGGGGAATTCCCGCACGCATTGCAATATTTGGAGAAAAAAAATGGCAGCTTTCGATTATTTGAGCTTTCACAGACCGACTAAATCTAAAACGTCAGTCAGATATTCGTTTGGCAGAAAGAAAGAAGAAAAAAAAGAGGGGGTGGGTCGGCTTTTTACTGGCTCGCTAAATAGTTCGAAACTAATTCAAAACTAGATCTCTAATCAAAGTGTCAAATATCTTATCATCCTGGGCACTGACACAAAGGGGACACCCATAAATGATGTCAAGTTATTTTTTATGGCAAAATTTTTACCACCGCCCCAACGAAAAAAAAAAATAAAGAAAAAAAATTAATTAAAAAATAAATAAATAATCGACATCACAAATTAGACACTTATTATACAGTATAAAAAATTAGACACTTATTAGGCTTCGTCACAAGTTAGACACTTATTATACATCGTCACAAATTAGACACTTATTATGCATCGTCACATCTGGTTCCCCCCCATCGATCTCCCCCCCCCCCCTCATAGGTCTTGGTGGCCCGATCATAGGTCTGGGTGGCCCCTCATAGGTCTGGGTGCCCTCTCATAGGTTTTGTAGCCCCCCTCATAAGTCTGGGTGCCCCCTCATAGGTCTAGGTGGTCCCCCTCATAGGTCTGATTGGTCCCCCCTCACAGGTCTGGATGGTACCCCCTCACAGGTCTGGTTGACGCCCCCCCCCTCATAGTTCTGGGTGGCCCCCTCACAGGTGTAGGTGGCCCCCACACAGGTCTGGGTGGTTGATCCACTAGAAAAAGCCTACTCTAAAAAAAAACAACAACGTTGAAGAAAGCAAACTTTGAATAGCCCTCGAGTTGACCTGACAGGTCGATGGTTGACCCGACGGAACCCGTGGGTCAGTGAGGTCTGGACGTGACGGTCGGGGCTGTACCTATTATCACTTTCCATTCACACATTTTTGGACAAATTATCTCCGGCCAGACAATGCGCTGACCACCTTTCATTTCGAGGCCGTACACGGGGGTCGGGCGTGGCTGAGACCTTCAGGGACTAATCTTTGTGGTCCGTCCCCTGGCCCCTGTACTTAGGGCCTCTTGTGTTCTCATACGTAGATCAAAGTCCAGTCCTTCATCCATATTAATGCTGTCACCGCAACCTGCAATTTCATACCATTTAATGACATACTCCCCCCCCCCCCCAACTATCCACCGCCTTTCCCAGACATTTAGAAGAACTACTCTACTGCACATAGGGTTTTATATGGGGCAGCGAAGATGGAGAAAGCCATGTTCAATGTTGAACGTAGATCAAAGTCCAGTCCCTCCTCCATATTAATGCTGTCACCCCAACCTGCAATTTCATTCCATTTAATGACATACTCCCCCCCCCCCCAACTATCCACCGCCTTTCCCAGACATTTAGAAGAACTACTCTACTGCACATAGGGTTTTATATGGGGCAGCGAAGATGGAGAAAGCCATGTTCAATGTTGTCTGAGACTTTTATCAAACTGGACGTTTTCAAAGTTAGATGTTTTCAAAGTTAGATATGTCAAAAGTTAGATGTTTTAAAAGCTAGATGTTTCAAAACTTGGATTTTTTTCCGATGTTAGTTTTTTTCAAAAGTTTGATATTTCAAAGCTGGACCATTCAAAATTTAGATGTGTTCAAAGCTAGACATTAAAAAAAAAAAAATTACAGATTTACAAAAAACAGATGTGTTCATATTTGAATGTTTTAAAAGTCAGATGTTTAAAAAAATTAAATATTTCCAAAGCTAGATGTTTCAAAGGCTAGATGTTAAAAAGAAAAAAATAATATAAAAAAAACACCAATGGACATGAAACTTTTCCAGTGGGAATAGTTTTAAAAAAAATTAATTAAATCAGTATTTAATCATTCAAAAAATATGTATTTATTAGTCTAGTCGTTATTTCAAATACATCCATTGATATCATGATATCGGTCGCTATTTGAAGAAAGATGTTATAGTAAAACTAAACAAATTTTAGATGACACATCCTACCCTCTTCATCACAGATTCTTAGGATCGGCCCGATCGGGACGAATTCTTTCTCTGAGGGCGAGGACTGAAAGATATAAACATTCTTTTGTTCCCAAATCTGTAAGAATTTACCTTCGTGCTTTCCCCAGAAGTCACAAAACTAAATGAGAACCAAGTGCCTGATATGACTTAGAGAGTTTACTGAATGGCTATTTTTTTTTCACTAGAAAAATAATTTAATGCCCGATGTCTTGCGTTAAAATTGTTCTATTTATGTGCTGAAAATGTACAATGCAATAAAAAAATATTTCCACTTTTTTTTTTAATCAATAAATAATCTTATCTTATCTTTTGTTAATCTTTAAATTATGCCATAATCCACTATGGACCTTGCTTGATCGAATCTTCTGGGGGCAGAATAATTTTGCAGACATTTAGATATCCAATATGGATAATTTCAACATGGATTCAATCCCAACATTATATTTTTTCCCCCATGGGATATGATACTATGAACCTCTCTGTACTATTAACTTGGAAGACATTTGACTATACGGGGGTTAAGTGTCTCAAAGCAAAGTGTTACCCTGGTTTATATGTTATATGTTATAGTGTGGCTTCAACCCCAAGAATCATGGAAATGGTGTGCAAGTGTTATCGCTTACATATTTACATGCATCCAATTTCATGTCAGTGTTGAAAAAAATAAATCAATCGACTCTACACTCCTGATGTAAAAAAAAAAAAGATTTAAAGGGAGGCGACAAATTGTGGTTGGAAAAAAAAAATCACGACATTCCTTCCCCTACGGGTGGTCAGAGTGAAGCGGCGATGGCTTGGACCGGAGTGAATTGCTGACAAATGTCACCCTTTGGATTGAGAGATGTTTTCGGTGTGCGAAGTTGTCACTTGGAGACTTGCCACTTCTTTATCAACTTCTCCCATGTTCCTGTTAGTTGTGGGTGGCCTGCCCCGCACGATAGGGGAGGGTTAGACCGAATTACGGCACCGCGGCCCGGGCGCAGTGGGGGGTGGAGAAAAAAAATGAAGACGACTTAAATAGATGGTGCTGACGTCTGTCACCTTCATTGTGGCCCCCATTCAGTCAGGATGTCATGACGCGGTGACCACGCATTGACGGAGCAAATAAGCTTACAGTAGAGGATACACATCTACGGCAACGTTGATTGATGGGGTATAGATGGAGGGGGTGCGATAAGATATGAAGGGTGGAATTCATGATGGCTTAGTGATTTGTAAAATAATAGCGGTGAATTTGGGTGGGATGTAAGCGAAATAAAATGGGTATTTTGGGATATAAACAAGATACAACTGGTATTTTTGGGATATGAGCTAAATACAATTGGTATTTGAAAGTGTTACTATTTTAGTATTGGGTTAGCTAATGAAAACAGGTCATTTCATGTTACTTTGATTCACAGAATATATTGTTTCATGCAACTGAGTATATATAGGCCGAAGTTTTAGAAACATTCAAAGCATTTTTGATGTCACTAAAACAACATTTTTTACCGATTTATTTTTTGTTTTTAAATGCAACACAAAGTCAAGTAGAATGAGTTGAAATAATATATCTTTAAAATGTTAATCTCACCCATCGTTAGATAATGAGACTCGCTGGACCCACTAGCGCAGGAAGGTAGCAGAAATACACAAAAAAATGACGTGGGCTTCGCTGGGTGGGACACTTAGAGAAAGAGTGTCATATGGCAGAGGAGTGAAGAAGGCGCATCATCAAGACATCAGGGTAAAACGGCTCATAAGGCAGACCTAGGCTTAAGGGTGGATGGATGATGTGGGAAAAGATCTACAACAGCTGGGGAATCCAGGCATGGAAAAGAAAAAGCATCAGTTAGAATTGGGTGGAAGGAAGCGGTGAGACAGGCCACAAGCGCTGCATGGGCTGCAGCGTCCACAGGGATGGATGGATGGATGGATGGATGGATGGATGGATGGATGGATGGATGGATGGATGGATGGATGGATGGATGGATGGATGGATGGATGGATGGATGGATGGATGGATGGATGGATGGATGGATGGATGGATGGATGGATGGATGGATGGATGGATGGATGGATGGATGGATGGATGGATGGATGGATGGATGGATGGATGGATGGATGGATGGATGGATGGATGGACCTCATTGTCAGTCACACACTTTATTTAAAAACAGATGGTTTTCACTAAAAATATCATTATGTGATGAAACCATATTTTTAAAATCGCGAAGACAACGGTTTCAGTTTCTAAAACAATAATGCAAATTTTAAGAAAAGATTACGCTCGATCAGTGCTTGTAATCTCACCTCGAGTTCTGGTCAGTTTCCATGATGGTACGAAGCCAAACTCGTGTGTGTCCCAACACACGCAAAAAACGCTTTGGTTTGACTGCGACCGAAGCTGATCACAAATAACAATTCTCTATAAGGTTCGTATTAGGGCTGAGCCGGTTGGGACAGACCTTTTTTTTTTCCATTGTAGATTTGTTTAAAAAGTGATGGTTCTGTAATTGTGATCGGGAAAGGAGAAATAAGAGCTAAGAGTTCTGTAACTGTGATCGGGAAAGGAGAAATAAGAGCTAAGAGTTCTGTAACTGTGATCGGGAAAGGAGAAATAAGAGCTAAGAGTTCTGTAACTGTGATCGGGAAAGGAGAAATAAGAGCTAAGAGTTCTGTAACTGTGATCGGGAAAGGAGAAATAAGAGCTAAGAGTTCTGTAACTGTGATCGGGAAAGGAGAAATAAGAGCTAAGAGTTCTGTAACTGTGATCGGGAAAGGGTAAATAAGAGCTAAGAGTTCTGTAATTGTGATCGGGAAAGGAGAAATAAGAGCTAAGAGTTCTGTAACTGTGATCGGGAAAGGACAAATAAGAGCTAAGAGTTCTGTAATTGTGATCGGGAAAGGAGAAATAAGAGCTAAGAGTTCTGTAATTGTGATCGGGAAAGGACAAATAAGAGCTAAGAGTTCTGTAATTGTGATCGGGAAAGGAGAAATAAGAGCTAAGAGTTCTGTAATTGTGATCGGGAAAGGAGAAATAAGAGCTAAGAGTTCTGTAAAGCGGGTTTTCTAATAAGTGGAAGCTGGCATTTTTTTTTTACGTTTATGACCGCAAAAATTGAAACAAAGGGGCGAGAACAACAAATTAAGATCCTATGTGACATTTCCCAAAGTGGGGCCTAAGCCCCACAGGGGGGCAATTTCATTGTTTAGGGGGGTAATGCGAAAAATGAGCTGTCTAGACTTTGAAAGGAGAAAACCAACTGTCTACTATGATTTAACTTGTATTTTAAAAGGAGACTCGTTAAGTCTAAATTTAAAATGAGCGTTCATTAAAAGTGCTGTACAAATTAGTTAAGTTTCTTCAGTGAACAACCCTAAAAAAAAAAAAAAAAGATGTACTAATTATATGTCTTTCATTTTATAGCTCCTTTCATGTCTCCCTATTGCGCTGAACACTTATAGATAGAAAATGAAAATATACCTTTTTTTTTAAACACCCGGACTCGGCTCCATTTTTTGCCGGGTCCGGGTATGTAGCCAGGTGTGTTATTACTCGGCAGTTTCAGATAACCATGCCAGTACCCGGCTTGGCCCTGATACAGACACATCCGAAGGAATCGTCTGGAAAATAGCAACAAATGCCCCCAATAAACCTTTGAAATGGGCAAACATTCAAGACGCTGCCAATCATGTGTTCGTGTTTTCTAGGTGAGTGTTTTGGGTGTGGAGAGTATCTGTGTAGCTGTTGCCATGACCTTGGTACTCGTGACGTAATTTGGGTAGGGGAAATGACGTTGTCGGTTGTTAAATGGTTGGGTAGTAGTAATGGAGATACAGAGAGAAAGCGGGTGAAAGAAGAAACGGTGCTTCAATGAAGAACCATGTGTCTATGGCTATAGAACATAGACGTAACGAAACCATTGAAATCCTTGTACCCCCTCCCCCCCCCCCCCCTTCGCAGTTCGTAAGTCGTAACAGATGTCAGCCGACTTTGAAGCGTGTAGTATGAGACGTTTTCCCTTCTTTTATTTCAGATACTACTTTTTTTTTTTAATCTCGAGTAGCTACTGGTGTTGGTACCACCATTGTGACGTCACGTGATCGGCGAACGGGATTAGCTGTTGGTACGGAATCAAGAGTCATAAATTCATGCCGGGTGCATATCAACGCCCAAGTTCAAGTATCTAGATTGAAAGATACATGATTAGTTAGATCAAACACTAAAAAAAAAAAAAGGGGGAGGGGGCAAACAGAACAGGGAAAAAAACCAGTGTGCTCAAATATTCCCCCCCACCAAGTTCAAGTATCTAGATTGAAAGATACATGATTAGTTAGATCAAACACTAAAAAAAAAAAAAAAAGGGTAAGTGGTATACAGTACAGGGAAGAAAACCAGTGTGCTCAAATATTCCCCACCAAGAGAGATTTTTTTTTTCTTTCAAAAAGGTAACTTTTGCAAAAACAAGATTTGATTGGCCCGATCTGCTAGTCCCGCGGGCGACGCCCGAACGAGACACTAAATTGAAAATTGTCATCTGCTGGCCATTGTCCGTCAAGCCGACACTTCGGACGGCTGCGGTCGTGTTGTATTGTCCCGGCCTTGTTCCATATGAGGGGCCGTGAGATCTGGCTATTTGCTCGGGAAATTGTCCATTATTGCGATTAATATTAGCATTATCCACGTCCACGGGCCCCGGATGGAGACGCGCGATTTGAGACTCACCCCCGGAGCCGTATGTTGCTGCCGCGGGCCAAATTTGGATGGAGAGTGAAGTGTGGGCAGTTAGCCACCAGTTCGGACCTTTAGTGGCCGGCAGAGGCGACGGCCGGTTTTCTATTCATGGCATTGTTCAGAGGTCAGTTGTTGTGGTCAGGCTGGAGTTATCAAATTGAACGGCAACTTCAGACTCTGGACTTGACCTTTCAACATGCGTGAATGCGGGGGTTTAAATTTGCGTTTTCTTCTTTGACCACATCGTACATCATGCCGGAAAGTCATAGCCCATGTCATGGTCAAACATCTACAGGCAAGCGTCACGTTGCATTATGGGACACACCTATTTAAACCTTGAAGCAGCCCACCAAATGATGGCAGCCTCGATGCGTGAACTAGCAAACGTATTCTAGGAGAGGCTTGAGCTTACACTCTTAAAGCCCAAGTTAGCTCACTGGCAACCAGCTCCATCTGTTGGGCTGGGCCGTATAACATCCGCGGTACGTAGTGCTCTCCTATCTACTCATTACTAAACTTGCTGGACAAAACAAGCATTCAAGTAACGCAGTTTATCAGACTCACCATTAGACATGCTAACGTGCAGAATTTAAAAAAAAAAAATTATTTCTAAATTATAAAAATAGTACACACATTTAAAAAAAAAATATTTTGATATGTAGACATAATTATATGTATAGTGTTAGATTTAAATTGATTCGACGTCCTTAACATAAATAAATAAATACACAAAACTAATAATAATAAAAAAAATTTAAAAATCAAATATCTCACTATAAGTGTTCTAAGAAACTATTTAAAAATAGGAAGTGTATCTTGCGCGGCTAATGAACACATATTTAAACGCTGTTTATTGCACTCCCGGGAATTTTGAGACAATACCCGGCCATGTACGAGTCCGGGACTGGTACTCTATCGATGAATCGTACATATTTATGGTCATCTTTCTTTTTCGAACTCAAAAAAATGGGTCCTCACCGATCGTGTTTAACCGACCAGGGTGTGAAGGAGCGGGCAATGTTTTGGGCACCTATTCTAGCCCCTTTCTCATGCAATTAGGAGAGCATGCCCTCCACCACAGCATTAGAAATGGTGAGTGTTGGATGACTGATGACTTGAGCGGGTGACTTTGTTTAAAGGGACGAAGAGTTGCGCAGCGTCAACCTCACACGCACGTCCGGACCCACCGCGTCCAGTGGCAAGACTAAGTCGAGACGACCGGAGTTGGGTACGGATGCAGTGGATGACCTGGATGCTCTTCGTGCCTCGTCTTGCTCTTCGTGCCTCGTCTTGCTCTACGAGCCTCGTCTTGCTCTTCGTGCCTCGTCTTGCTCTACGTGGCTCGTCTTGCTCTACGTGCCTCGTCTTGCTCTACGTGCCTCGTCTTGCTCTACGTGCCTCGTCTTGCTCTTCGTGCCTCGTCTTGCTCTTCGTGCCTCGTCTTGCTCTACGTGCCTCGTCTTGCTCTACGTGCCTCGTCTTGCTCTACGTGCCTCGTCTTGCTCTACGTGCCTCGTCTTGCTCTACGTGCCTCGTCTTGCTCTACGTGCCTCGTCTTGCTCTACGTGCCTCGTCTTGCTCTACGTGCCTCGTCTTGCTCTACGTGCCTCGTCTTGCTCTACGTGCCTCGTCTTGCTCTACGTGCCTCGTCTTGCTCTACGTGCCTCATCTTGCTCTACAAACTTCCCGGTGCGCTGCTGTAATCACCTTCCCCTCCGTTGAACCTAAATGGTCTCCTCTGCAGGATCCGTCGACGTCCAGGCTTCGCGTGCAGTAGGTAGGCAGACCTAATTCACTGAGGGGTTTCAGACCCAACAACTACCCTCACCTGGTTTAGCCGGCTAATGGAAGCCGGTGCCCAGGTTATGGCCGCTGTTGCATGCAAACAGCTGCTGGGAGGCACAGGTGAGAGTTGAGTGACCGGAGAGCACCAAGGCGGACGAATTGCTTCTACGAGCACAGCGTTTTCCCCCATCAGAGGTACTACCTCTTCCTGTACACCCCATTGTAAAAAGGAAAAATTCGTATCTGAAACGAAAATTCCGGCCAAAGTCATAAGTATATTTTCCACAGAAATGATAATTTCCTATCAATAATTTTTGTTGAAATTAATAATTTCTTCCTTTTGTGTACTTGTTATTATACCGCCATCTTCAAGCTAAAACCAAGGTTAACATAACACCATCAGCGAGCTTCTGTTTGCGGACGATTGTGCCCTCAATGTTGACTCTGAGACCGCCATGCAACAAAGCGTTGATATCCTCTCTGAGGCCTGCAACAACTTTGACCTCACAATCAACATAAAGAAGACTGAGGTGATGTATCAGCCAGCTCCCAGTAGGCCCTACGCTGAAACCAACATCACCATCAGCGGACAGCGTCTAAACGCCGTGGATAAATGTACTATCTGGGGCAGCACTCTCTCCAGAACTGTCGTCACGGATGACGAAATGACTGCCGGACTCGCAAAAGCTAGCGCAGTATTTGGCAGACTCCAAGCACTGTATGGGACAGGAGAGGTATCAGACGAGAAACGAATATCAAGGTCTATAGAGCAGCAGTCCTCTCAACATTGCCATACGGATGTGAAACGTGGACAGTCTACCAGCGTCACGTCAAGAAAATAAACCACTTCACACAACCTGCCTCAGGAAACTCCTCGGCATCAGGTGGCAAGACAAAGGGCCTGACACAGAGGTTCTCGCTAGACCGAACTTACCTATATAGCATCTTCACCATCCTGATGCAGTCTCAACTCCGATGGGTGGGACACGTAGCCAGCATGGAAGACAACCGGCTCCCTAGACAGCTATTCTTCGGTGAACTCACGCTAGGCAAGCGCTCCCAAGGAGGTCAAAGAAAGCGTTACAAGGACACACTGAAAGCGGCAGTAAAGGCCTTCAGCATCAATGCAAATGAATGGGTGCAGACAGCCCAAGACAGAGCCAGGTGGAGATCAGATGTCAAGAAGGGGGCTCAATCTCATGAAGCCAGTAGGAGATCCACAATTGGGACAAGCAGGCTAGCCCGAACAAGCAACATTAGATCACCAACTTCAGCAACTACCCCCTGCCCGTGGTGCCAGAGACTATTCCGAGCACAGATTGGACCAGCAGGCTCCCTACGAACTCACCATGACCACCCCCTCCCCTAACCGGATGACTAGATGATCCTAGTCGATCTTGACGGACGAACAACAACAACATACTTATGTTCATCGTTGCCATTTTTTCTAGTGCACAGCGGAGTGACACTCTCGTATACGGTAATCCTCGTGCTAGTTCACCAAATATTCGCGAGACGTCCTACTAATTAAACTCTCGTGTTCGACGTCTGCACTCACCGAGTCCAATCAACCCGCAAAGCCCCCCCCCCCCAACCCTCTTGTGCACACGGTACGTCAAAACCAGCCATGCGTGCTATCCGTACAGCCACCGTGGTTAATTTGACACGTTGATAAGTTACTCATGTAGAGAGTAGCGACCGGAGTTATAGATTTTAGCCTCTTTGTTTTGTTATCACGTGCAGCTATAAATAGGATCAGGTAAAATGACAGCTGTAGTGGTGTCACTGGAAGGGCCACGGTGAGAGACGCACCATGATTTTACCCCCCTGCCCTTTTTCTCCCCACATACATTTCATATATGCTACAAAACATCGCCACAATAATGTAGAAGGCCTTTTAGAAAAGAATTTAGTGTTCAATTTACCGTTTTTTTTCAATTTGATAACAAAACGAAGTAACATGGACCCGTAAAGTTATTACATTGAAATGTTCGTAGGCCTAGAGATCTCTTTAACAAGTGTGTACACATTAATAAAGTGGCCGGCAACCCACGGTTCCACAGCCCCCCCACCACATACTCCCAGCCCCCCACAGCCCCCACAACCCCAGAGACACCCCCAGCCCCACAGTCCACAGACACCCACAGCCCCCACATACACCCACATACATACACCCATAGTCCCCACAGACACAGACAGCCCCCACAGACACCCACACACAGACACCAACAGCCCCCCACAGACACCCGCAGCCCCCACAGGCGCCCACAGACCCAACAGACACCCACAGACCCTTAAAGGCGCATGCGACACTTTGAAGGAGTAGATGCGCCCCACTTTATTTCTTTACTCATGTCTACATGCATGACATGACTCGACGATTCAGAAAACTATTTTCTAAAGAGATATTGTTTGTTGAAAATGAGTGCTCGCTCAAAGAATGTCACCGACCCCTGTGTTGACTATGATATAAGGGCTACAGCTGGGGTGCCTACGTGAGATTGTCTGAATATTAACAAACTTACTATGACATGAATTTGTGAAGAGAAAGAAAAATGTGTTGTTTAAATTAATTATTCTATCACTTTTTTTTTTTTTTTAAATTGCCATACGTGTAAACTTACATGGTCGAATTTCATTGTCTTTAATTTACAATTTATCCGTGTGTGAGAAGCGCCACGTCACACACACGTGTATCGGTTCCAGGCTCATTCTATACTTTTAATATGTGAAGAGAAAGAAAAATGTGTTGTTTAAATTAATTATTCTATCACTTTTTTTTTTTTTTTTAAATTGCCATACGTGTAAACTTACATGGTTGAATTTCATTGTCGTTAATTTACAATTTATCCGTGTGTGAGAAGCGCCACGTCACACACACGTGTATCGGTTCCAGGCTCATGCTATACTTTTAATATGAAACCAAAAAAAAAATAATAAACTTTTAAAAAGCTGAGAGATTAACAGGATAAACTCGTTCTTTGGTTTCAGAGATTTGGGCAAATTAAACCCAGGGATTAACAGATTATCATGCAAGGAACAGAAACATGAATACACGATTATAGGATTAAGTCATTGTGTGTTCCAGTAGACCGCGGTTTGTATAAATAATGTGTAGTTTTGTAGCAAAGATTTGTAGGTTCTTATCAATCTATTGTAGTGTTTTGTTTCAGTGTAGTGTGGTTTCATTTATTTCAGTCTTGTGTCAATGCATCGCATTTTCAATTTATTGCCATTTAAAAGAAAAAAAATCACTATATTGTAATTCAGTTTGAGTAATGTTGCATTTTAACACTGTAGAGTTTGCTTTGAATCAATTTGTGACAATTTCTATCAACTTATTTTAAGGTGGTTTTTTTTTATTTTATTTATTTTATTGTTTTTTTCCATTACATAATGATTAACATATCTGTCAAGCGCAGTGGCGTAGCTAGGAGAAGGGGGTCCAAATTCAAAAGTCCCCCCCGGGCCCCTACTTGAGGGTGGCCCCCCAAAGGATTGTCCGAATTTTTTTTTACATTAAATATTAAAGTTTACGCCACTGCCATGTAATTTTGCTATTCACGTTGTTACATGGGTTAGTGACCCTGTTGCATGTATTCCACACAGATTAAGGATTTCAAAATGACGTATCTCAACACACATATAATAACTGGTAAAAAGTTTACTAAAAACTGTCAATACATAGCTCCGGTTTTTGTAAAACACGTTATCTAGACGGCATTTTATCGGTATCTTCTATTTTATGTCCATGCTATAATCCATCTGTCCATAGACATAAATAGAAGGGTAATTGTTGGTATATAGGGCATCACTCTCTCTAGAACTGCAAGGGTGGGAAAATTGATTGAAAACCCCTATATTTATGTCTATTCGTCTGACGAAATTTCAGAATCATGGCGGATGAAACAAGTATATATAATTTTTAGTATATTTTTTTATTTGAGAAATTAAAAGAATGTTATTCTTTATAGGGAAACTTCACCCTTGCCAAACGAACGAGTTTACCAGAGTGGAGCTACAAAACGGAAAAAAAACGTGCTGCAGAAAGGCAAGAAGCTGCAAAATCAAGGAAAGTTGTTGACGGGTTCTTTAAGAAGAAACCTGATGAGAGCACTGAAAACAAAGGAGATCATGAACATGGCGAAGAAAAGTATCACCATTCTGATGATTCATACAAAGATACAGCAGTCGAAGAGACTTTAGAAGTGGAAATGCCTCTTGATGAGAGAAGTAGTGCTGAAGAAACTTCAGGGGGGGGGGGGAGGGGAACCTTTTACCACAGTCAGAGAAAACATCTATGATGATTCATACAAAGATACAGCAGTCGAAGAGACTTTAGAAGTGGAAATGCCTCTTGATGAGAGAAGTAGTGCTGAAGAAACTTCAGGGGGAGGGGGGGAGGGGAACCTTTTACCACAGTCAGAGAAAACATCTGAAGTAAGTGATACAGACGATGAGTCACGTGATGATGATTTCCAAAATCACTTCCTCCAGAAGTTGAAGAAACTATAATTAAGTACAAAGACTTCGAATATATCCAGACTGGAAGTTTATCTGAGGAACTGCGGCAAAGATTGTATGAAAGGGTAGCTTATTTTTCCAAAACAAAGATGAAGAGTACTTGTTTCCAACAGAGTTTATCCAAAATAAATCACGAAGTTTGACATCATCTTGGTTCACTGAAAGCTTCCAACAGCAGACATTTGCAACCGATCTTGGCTCCTCTTCTCTCCACACTTGGAATGTCTGTTTTGTTTTGGATGTGTACTGTTTTCTGAGGCATCAGAAAAGACATCTAGTGCATTGAGCAAACCTGGAGTTGGTTTCACCAAATGGAAGAAACCTGAGAGACTGAAAGAACATGCAGAAGGAGTCCACCACAGACAAGCTTTTTAGAAGTAGAAGCTAGAAGAAGAAAGGCTTAAGGCAGAACCAGATGAGCTGTCACATATGCTTCATGTGCAAATTTTGAAAAAAATCAGCAGTGGTGGAGAGAGATTCTGAAACGTGTAGCAGCAGCTGTCAAGTACTTATATAGCAAAAACCAACTCAAGCTTACGTGACTTGGAACTGTACATGAATTGTTCAACTTTTTTTTCCAATTCACCCAGAGATGGGCCAAACTGAAAGAAGCTGGAGCCGGGAGTCTAAAAAAGGAGAGTAGTATAAGATGGTCCTCAAGAGAAGAAGCTACGTCATCAGTTTCCTTGCATCTTGACAAAATCACCAAGTTGTTGGAGAGACTTTCTGAATCAACAACTGAAAGAATGAACACTAGAAGTAATGCACAGAATCTTCTTCATGCAGTGGAAAATTATGAATTTTTTGCGTATCTGGAATTCTGGTCAAATCTCCTGCGCCCAATCAATATAGTTCAGAAGAAACTACAAAAGTCGGCTTTCTGCAAAATGATGAGAAACGGACGAAACTGATCACCCAATTCATCGAAAGAGCAAAAGAAGATAGTGAATGCTATGGATTTGCTGTTCGCAAAACAACCAGAAGAAAGAAAAGACTTGATGGGGAGTTGAGTTCTGATGTAGGACTGTCAATAGAAGTGCAACTCAAACGTGTTGCGACATAAGTGCTGGACAGCCTTCATATGGAGATGGAGGACATTAAACCATGTGGACACCTTTGGGTTTCTTCTTGAACCAAGACACCTGTTGGAGTCTATGGATGATGACACGCTGAAAAAAAAACTATTACTTTTCCTGTTTGTATGATGAAATACAGGCAAATCGCTTGTTGAACGATGTCATTAATTCACGAGCACTTTTCATCAACAAACCAGTACCACAATCACCAATTGACATATTGAGGAACCTGGCTTCATATGGTAATGATGTGTGCTCAAACTTTGCAACCTCAATCCGAATACTGCTAACTCAGGCCACTTCCATTACATCATTCTCAAAACTCAAGTTAATAAAAAAACTATCTCAGGAGCACAATGATGCAAGAAAGACTTATCAGCATGGCTTTAATGTCAGTGGAGTCAAAAAAATACTAGACCGCATTGATCTAGATGATGCTATAGATGCCTTTGCTGCACAGAAAGCACGACGTGAGGCGATATGAATTGAGATTTGTCACTTGTGTATTATCTCGCCAATAAACAACGGTATTATTCATTAAAAGAGTCTTAATGATTATTTTTTGGGGTTAATTTTACTGATATACTGTACCAATTTGAATTTAGACTTAAATATTTATTAAGTACATTATCTCATGTCATAATGTCGAATGTCAAAATGCAGGGGCCCCTAAAGAGGCCTAGCCCATCGGGCCCCCAAATCCCTAGCTACGCCACTGGTCATATGGAATGAAAAGTGAATCAGTCAAGCGCAAAATAGATTTAATAATGTAACACACCGTGGAACCAGGATAAAACAAGAATATGGATTACACGAATACAGATTTAACACGAATATCGATATAACACGAGTACGGATATCATACGAATAGGGTATAACGTGGTCGTTGCATAGGTCCCGAAATTTCATATATTCATTTGTACGTGGATTTTTTTTTCAAAGTACTTGGAGGAAAAAAAAAGAGGGTTAGAATATACTAGTTATAGCCCGCCAAACATTGGCGACAGCAATGCGTGAACTTCCCATCTCCTAAAGTTACTTGACAAAAACATGAACTCAAGTAACGCGCATTTGAGATTCCAAATTTTTGCTACACCCCTTCCTCCATGATACGTCACTGCACACTTTTTTTATTTCACGGCCATGTCCCAAACTACTTTTAAACCGATTATTTTTTTACACAATACTTAAATTGAGACGATTTCATTTCCGAAAAGAAAATATTACGCTTTAAATGGAACCCAGCTATAAATGGAACCCACTATTAACGCGATTTTGTAGACCCAAATTATCGCGACATAATGAGGTTCCGACGTAAACGCAATTTTCAGATCTGATGCCTCCTGGCCTCCTCCAGGTAGGACTGACTTTTTTGTGCTGCACAACAATCGCTCGGTTTTTATGCTCACTCGATTTATTATTTTTAATCCTTGTATCTTACGCCATGAGATTGTCCGAATCGGCAACCTTTTGAATAGAGAAAGACGGAAATCGTAAGTTTTACATTTACAATGACATTAACGATATTATTATCTTTTTTTTTTTTAAATCATGTATCTACAGGGCACTAGAATGTAATAGCGCAATGCGTTTAAAAGTAATTCAGTTTATAAAGGTGAAATGTTAATATATGCCAGTGGAATCACGAGTCGCACAAAAGAAGATATTGAAACCAAAATCATTGAATATATAAATAAACCCAAAGATGGTCGACCTTGACGAGATCGTAATATGAAAATAATGCAAGGGGGGCAACAATGAAAATGGAAATTCAGCAGAGTTCTTCAACTTGTTTAGTATTAGCTTTTGGGTTCGTAGTTTTCGGTTCTCTTTGTATTATCAATTTAAGCATGAAGGTGGGATCCTATTTCATACCCATTGAAATAAGTAGTGTAGGTAACTACGAGCAGGGATATAGGAGAGACTTCCACCCCAGTCCCAGGCAGCACTTTTTAGATTTTTAATTGAGGTGGGGGGGGGGATATCTTGTTCTACTTTACTCGACCGTAAAATGGAGTGGGATGAGATTATTGAAACCATTACCGCAAGATTTACGAGGTTAAGCCGACATTCTCCCTTGATTTAAAACCAGAGCTCCACAACCGGTGTTGCTGGGCGTGCCGCGGCACAACCCCCCCCCCCCCACCCCCCCCAGAGGATGAAAAACGCGTAAAGACGATATAAAAATGTGTTTAAACAAAAGGGGAAAATTTCACTAATTAAAAGGAAGACAACGGTTTGAAGTGAAATGGCACAGGACAACTGCATGTTTAATGTTGTTGTTGTTGTTGTTTTTTGCGGCTGACGTAACAAGTCGCCCTCTCTGTCATTGAGTTCGTGTAGCTTGAAGCCACCAAAGTCAAAAATGTATTCCCGTCTCTTAGGCCGTTGAGCTCACCCGTCCACTTGTCGCGCCTGTGCTGTGAATGGGTTGGGTTTTTCTGGTTCCGTAAAATTTGTTTAAACAGATTCCAGGTTCTAGATGAATTCCTGCAATTGATGGGCACTCCATGCAGTTAAAGTTCACCCAACTTCCATTGGATGATTTATGGGCTTTAATCAAGGAAGACTATCATAGAATATCTAAAGAGATTATTTCAGTTCTGCTTCAGTTTTCAACTATATGTATTACTTATATTATATTATGTAAAAAAAACAAGTTTTTCCACTCAAGTTTCAATATAACAAAATGCTAGGCGGTCGTGCGCTTGAAAGACATTAAAGGAGAACGACCCGCTCTATCAGATATTGATGGTACATTAATTATAGGAGCTGCCGTGTTCTATCAGATATAACTGGTGAACTTCAAGTTGCTCTATCAGATATTGATGGTACATTAATTATAGGAGCTGCCGTGTTCTATCAGATATAACTGGTGAACTTCAAGTTGCTCTATCAGATATTGATGGTACAATACTTATAGGAGCTGCCATGTTCTATCAGATATAACTGGTGAACTTCAAGTTGCTCTATCAGGTATTGAGCCAAATATATAACAACGATGTCCAGAAAAACAAGCACAAACATTTCATTTGAGTTAGTCTTAATTTTCTTTTTTATATTTAGTTTGTAATTCTTTTCCAATACTTTTCTTATATTTCTGTTCTATAATTTCTGCTATATTTCTGCTCTATTGGTTCTCGCGCTTAAATAGTGAAACATGATTTTGTCTTATACCACTTTAATGGCCATAAAAAAATTGACTAGTTCATGTCAATTTCTCAACTACAAGAACTTTTTGAAACGTGTAAAATGTTGGTTTGTGTAAACAAAAGGAAATATGACGCTCCCCAATATTGTAATTGTGGTGTGCCGCTCAATTGCGTGATTGGTCACGCGGTGCACCTTGTGTGAAAACGGTTACGGAGTACTACGGAGCCCTGATTTGAAAGGAAGAAAATCATAGAAACACTGACTTCAAAATCTATTTATTGAATTATTTATTCGCATAATACATTACGGATTTTTTTTGTTTTAAATTTGACTTCACTACTTTAAAAAAAAAAAATCCTTTGTGTATAAATTGTTGTTCTTAAGCATAGGTTGATTTTAAAAAAAAGATAGCACCTTATTGATGGCCTCCTCGTGTTTAATTGTGAAAGCTTGTGCAACTAAGGAAGTGGTGATCCCCGGAGTGGGGAGGGGGGGGGTGATGGGGCTGGGATTGATACCAAATGGAAAATAACAAATTTGACTCAGCTCGATCGGGTTGGTTTCGAAACGGATAAACTATATACAAAAGCATGATGTCAGAAGGAAAGGCTGTCACAGCACAGGGTGCCACCAGAGCAGAGCTTCACAAGAGCAGTGTGTCATCAGAGCAGGGTGTCAATAGAGAAAGCAGGAGGCGGAGTGGGGTGGAGAAGGTCAGGGGTAGATCTGATGGGAGTGACACTTAGTTTACCGCACTTTGTTACACCAACCTCAATGATTTTTGTATTTAAAAAAACAAGGTAGAAGTGAAATTTTGTTAAAAAAGTAACCAGGTGTATTTATTTATATTTCACGCACCGAGCTTTGAAAAAAAAAAAAAGTGTATATGAGAAGGACATTTTGGGAGCTTTGCTATTACCACGCTATATTAGAGTTCACGTTATTGCGAGGTTACACTTTGTTCCAGGGCTTTGTTTTTAATTAATATGAAACTTTTGATCAAACTATATAATATTATATAAACGCAACAAATAATATATAGTCTCTGAGACTACCCTGGTATCTGTCACTTCCTTGTCAATCGTTGAAGAACTGGATGAAGAGCCAACTTTGTAAGAGTTTGAAAAAGCAATCTCACCTTGTTGAAGGCCCCACAACTGTTGTGGTTTATATATATCTATACCATAAAAGTAGTGCGATGTATAACATCGCAATCAACCACATGCACACAAAAAGACGCTAATGAATGGAACACCTCCATTTATCATAGAAACTTGACAACATTGAAACTGATACCGTCAAAATCCAAACAAAAATATAAAATTCCACAAAACTCACCGCAGGAGCCGAGCTATAGATAGAGGGTCATTAACATTTTTTTAAAAAATATTTTACTTAGGCCCTCGTAGAATTATTGAAAAGTAAAGCTAACACTTTCGTCCGCTAGTACACACACATATACTACAATCCTATACATAATTTTGTAAATGCCGAGTAGATATATTTAGCCAATGGACATGAGCTCAAGGCAAAATGAAGAATGTTTCGTCCCATGGGCAGAAACATCATAGCAGGTTCGATTTCATTGGGCTGGTAAACAGAAACATGATTTTGTTGTCTTTTTTTTTTTTTTTCATTAAAATTAATAAAAACGCGAGAATTTCGAAAACTTTACTTATCATTATCATCTTCAGAACTGGGTGAGTTTCATTTTCAGCACCAATAATAATAATTTAAATTCTTGAATTTAGTAAAGGCCGTAATGATATGCCAAAGACTCTGACTGAACGTATCCATGTGATAGATCCACTATTTAAAGCACTATAGTCTGTTGAAAACATACCATGATCAATGCCTCTATGATGAAGTTACATAAAACTCTGCTCATTTATTGGTAGCAGCTGGGACCTGCTGTTGTCGATAGGTCAAATAGATACATTCTATAAAACGACATTGAAAACAATAAAGCCATTGAAATATCCCTAAAGAAAATTGTGTTGTTTTATTTTATCTTACTTACCGGTACTTTAACACACACAAAAAAAGCTATCTCACTGAATGGGGAAGCAGTAATCTAAACTAACAAACATTGGCTTTGCCTTCACCATCAACTATGAGCACCGAGTGTTAGTAAACTGTCTATAGCTGTGCATCTCCTCAATTCGCTGAGGAGGATCCATAATTTTGCAAACCGTTTTTTTTATTAAACATTTTTCTGTGATTAAAAGCCATTTGTAGGTTGTCAACTTTAGAAGACATGAATTATTATTTTTATTTAAAGTTCTGTCATAAATATTACAAGCCATTTCAAACCCTAGGGTCTATCGGGAACTCCTTGATGGGCCACAGGCACCAGTGGTGAGGAAAGCTCTAAGGGTGATCAAGAATCCTTGATGTGCCCCTAGCACCAGTGGTGAGGAAAGTTCCAAGTACCAAAGTGTATTATTAGAAGTCAGTACTGTAATATAAGTCATAGTTCTTTGACTGAAGGGCACAAATGCCAAACTGTGCAGTTATATAGAATCTAAATTTTGTTTGCATGAATATAATGAAGAAGCATTTAAATTATTTCACATCACGAACTTTCTATGTGTTCAGTTTTCTTTTCTTCTTCTTATGCCTTTCCACCCTGTCTGGGACACAGGCCCTCCACAAGAATTTTCCATTCATCACGGTCCTGTGATTTCTTTTTCAGTTGCTTCCCTGTGTATCTCATATTTTGCGTGTCTGCCTCACTTCTCCATGTATTCTTTGGCTTTCCTCTCTTTCTTTGTCCCTGTGGGTTCTATGTTAGAGAATGTCTGGTGATGCTATCTGGGGGTTTTCGGAGAATGCCCTGTCCACCACCATCTTCCTTGTCATGTCTGGTAGGTCATTTCTAGTAGATCTTTGTTAGTGATAGTATTTGGCCATTTTTACAGGTTAACAGTTTCAACAACTGTTATTTGTGAATTGTCCAGAACAGCTGAAGGTTTAATTCAGTTTTTTTGTTTTTTTTTACAAATACAAGAATGCAGGTAAAAACAGACCCTGCTGTTTTCCAGGTTGTTACAGTTTACTCTTTGGAAACCTGATATTTGTTTTCATTAGGGAATTGTGCTCATTTTAATACTTTTCTTTCATTTTTAGGTCTAGGTACATTATAATTATATTATATACCCATATTATGTAAATTTAATGTATAATTATATGAATGCTTTTTGTGGTACTGATAAAGGTATTTGCAGAAAAGTTTGAAGTTGTTTCAGCTAGTCACATTTAAAGCTTAATAACATAAAATTGATTTATTTACACACGTATTTCTTGTAAATCAAAGTTATTAATTTAATATATATCATAGAAAGAGAAAAAACACATTCACTCTCTTGTTCACCCATCTGTGTTAACATCCTTCTCAAAACTTAAAACACCTCATCATTCATATCCAATCTATTTCATACAATTTCAACACATTTTTCTTTCTTTTCGGTACTTTGATTTACTTTTAATGTCCTCTTCATAAAATACAGTAGA
The DNA here is from genome assembly GCA_964033795.1 of Lymnaea stagnalis. Lineage (NCBI taxonomy): Eukaryota > Metazoa > Mollusca > Gastropoda > Lymnaeidae > Lymnaea > Lymnaea stagnalis. The sequence goes on from CAXITT010000335.1 coordinate 234,993, forward strand.
AAAAATGTGTTTGCAAATGTATATGAAGGTGAACAATTATTACACAATTCAGTGATGCCATTAAATTTAATGAATACAATTTGTAGTAAAATTTAACAATCAACACGACTGGAAAGATTGGGTCAACTTAATTATTTGACAGCAATAGTAAAAAAAAAATTTCTTGCAAAAAAAGTAAACTCTGTTAAGAAAGGGAGGTAACTAGAATTTAACATCAATTTTTGAATTTTTCCAATTAAAATTAAAAGCTGTGGATAATATTAATGAAATTTAAAAAATCAACTATTGACTTGCATTTCCTTTTTATTTTAAAGCAATGCACACATTTTTTTAGGGAATTGTTTAATTAAGTTTCATCAAATGCTTTATGATAAATTGACTCAAAATTCTGCCCAATACAATTTTTCAAGCTTTAAAAAAATTACAGCAACAAGCTTGATCAACATATTTTTCCAGTGAAGACGTGGTCTCCGCTAGAAAAAAACTATCAATCTATACTTACAGTATCATCAATAAAACTACTGTATAAGTATAATTATGATGGTATAATGGGCAACTTTTTTAAATTTATAAAAACGAGAAAAATGAGTTGATGATTTCAAGTCATGGCAGCAAGTTAGATAAAACCTGTTGTGTTGAGGCCAAACAAAACTGTGTTGACAAGCAGGCCAAGAAACCCAATGTATCCGAAGGCACCACGGTTTCTCTTGGCTGGATCTGAAAAGATTTAAAGCAATCTATGATGATTTCTACACAAGCAAAATCCAGACTGTTGTAAAGGAGGAGCAGCTAAACACATGAAAACATTACAGCTGGGGAAATTTATTACCAAATGTATAGTAGCCATGGGCATACACAATCCTGCTGAGAAGCCAGACAACTCCAAAAGCAGCACTCAATCTCTGTAGATTAGAACAATTATATATATATATATTTCTCTATTCATTTATAGAGTTATAAGACTAAATTAAATACAATTGAAATTATTACATCATTAAAAAAGGTAGTTTTTTTTAAAGCAAAATTAGGATAAATAAAAATAATAAACATATTAAAAGTGATCACACCAGAATTAATTTACGAGGATCTTAAAAAAAAATGCCTTTAAGAAACCTAAAAAATAACATTGTACCACAGTTTTAATTAATGTTGAATGAAAAATTATCTTATGTCATTTTTAGAGTCTAACACTGATGAATTACACATTTAAGCAAACTTACTGGCAACTGCAACCCTCCAAGCAAAAGAAATCCAAGAAACTGAGGATAAACCTCGAGTCTAAATTTAAAAAAACAAAAAAAAAAACAATTATCAAAAACCAAAAATGGAAACAAATATGTGAAGAAAAAGAAAATTATTACAAGTCATTGAGTCAAGGAAAAATGTCTTGAAATAACATTCAATTTTAAATATGCTTGTAATTTCTATACATACGTGTTTTGGTGAGCCCGCTGAATGCAGTTGAACTCATGGCTTGTTTCGCTATACAACTTGGGGTACTGTGAAAGATAGAAAATAATTAATTGAAAATAAACATGTTTGACCACTTCTGTATCTGTGTATGGCACCCAGTTGGAATCTTGATATGCTGTTGATGTAGGTTGTGTTGGATCCCAGGTGTTGATTTCACATACCATGTAACATACAATGAACGCCTATGTACAAAATCTCATTTGAATTGTATACAACAGTAACAGAAATTTCACCCACGTATTTAGCAATGAAAGTTATTGGAACTTTAATCAGCTTTTTTTTTTTTTTTTTTTTTTTTTTTTTTTTTTTTTTTTTTTTTTTTTTTTTTTTATTTTTTTTTTTTTATTTATATTTTTTTTTTTTATTTTTTTTTATTTTTTATTTTTTTTTTTTTTTTTTTTTTTTTTTTTTTTTTTTTTTGTTTTTTTTTTTTTTTTTTTTTTTTTTTCTTTTTTTTTTTTTTTTGAGGTAACGCTTTAGCCATAAAATCACGTAACTAACAAAAAATGAATACAATAGCTATGGTCACTAAGACTTCAGGTCTATAGTAATTATTTTAGTAAATGTGGACATTGCAGTAACTAGATGGCCCATTGTATGGCTAAAACCAAAAAGCTTGTGTCTTTTATAGGCTTAAAATAATATTTAAAAAAAGAGTGTTTTGACAACAAACAATAGATGCTGGCAACCCAAAGACCCTCCTCCAAATGTTGATATCACATTTGAACTTACCTTTTATAATTACGATAAATTTGATGTTCCGCCTCAGAATTGATGCCTGATTATTATAATAGGGTGTCTAAAAGAACAAATGTAACTTAAATTGGTAGGATGGTTAATCACTTCAGTGTCACTTTGAGGTAAAAGAAAAGAGAAAGTATGGTAGGGTTTATTCATATACCAATAATGAGGAAATTTTTAAAAATATTTTAGAACAAATGCCATACATTTCTAGCATTACACATATTATGCCAGCTGGGCTCATTAGGCTCAGTGGATAAGAAAGGAAATAACTAGGGCCTAGCCTACCATTTCCCAACCTTTTTTGCTTCACACCACATGAGTGCATAAATAGATTTAAAGCTGCCCCCCACCCACCAGTCTGTGGAAAAGATTAAAAAAAAAGGTAATCCCCATGACGTTCATCGACAATGAATATCAATTTGGAGACTTTCAAGAATTTTAAAGTAGAATTCAATTTACAATTAAGTGATGTATACAAATGATTTTCAATTGTATTGCAAACAGATAAGCAAAAACAGTGCTAAACTTTTTAAAAGTGTCTAGGGAAACATTGCACCTCCCCCAGGTCTTTTGCCCCGCTTAGCCTATGCTGATACATTATATTTTGTTTTTAACCCTCTTCAGACAGCTGGGCAGATCTATAGGTCCATAGTCGAATGGCGAAAAAGAAGAATGGTGATGCATATTAAAGCCTCAAGATAGACTGGCTGGTCTTTGTAGATCTACCAGCTAATAAGACTACTTCTTCTTTTCTTGCTCATCTGGCCATTTTTAAGACAGCTTCCTATGTGAGTTTACGGTGTTCTGTTATTTTACATCAATTTTTATTTACCTTGCTTCCCCAAATATACTTAAAAAATATGAGACCTTGAAATATGACAAGAGGCATTAACGACCCAAGTGGAATATTTTTTGCAGTTTTTCACTTTCATATTGCATCTCATTTAAATATTTTTTTAGGAATGATTTAGGCTTTAACACTCAGAAAATACAATGAAATTCTGCAAGCAATTAATGTTGTTATAAAGTTTACATAAAATTGCATCCATAATTTATCGAAATCAGGATATCTAATTTTCATAAATGTTGAAATTTCACTTTGATTCATTAAGATCGTATTAGTTAATTCAATTCTCTACAAAAATATTATTATTATTAAAGTGTTACTGAGTGTTCTTATATAGCGCGGTACCCCAGCCTTGGGCTGGGCTCACAGTGCTTCACATAAAAATATTAGTAAACATATTGACATTAAAAAGTTACATACAATTATTCAACTAAAAACAGCTGTCTTTAATTATATTTATATTATTAAAAAAAATATTATTCACCCTGCCCAACCCAGAACTATTTACATGTCAAGCCATAGACGGCACCCAGCAGCATCATTTATCGGTAAGAGGGGAGTGGGAATCATTCGGGTAGTAGAGTTTGAAAATATATATATATATATACAGAGAGTTTGCTAAACCTGGTTGTGGATGCCACTACGTCTTTTCTGTGTTTACGTGTGGGAGTCACATCCCTTTGTTTATTTTTAGAGAATTATTTTGTCATGGATTAGTATTCATACACTAATGACATGTTTTGTATTAAAATTTTAATTGGTTGATTAATTATAATTTTAAATTATCATTGGTTGGCTTCATATTTTATTCGTGCCGCCGCATTTGCTAGATTTTGGCCTCACGTCAGGTCTTGTGCTCTTTTCATTTTGTGGATATTATTTTCGGTGGAACCTGAAATAAAGTGTGTAAAAGTGTATTTCATGAAACTGTAAGTTGGGTTTTCATTATTTCTTTATTTTATAATTTATTTTTGGCCATTTTTTAATTTTTTTTTGTTCATTTTCCTACTTTTCTTTGTGTAAATTCCATGTGTTTTACTTGCAGCTTTAGGGGTAGTTTTAGGGTTTAGGTTAGGTTTAGGGGTAGATTTAGGGTTCAGGTTAGATTTACTAACGGTTTAGGGATCGAGTTAGGGAGTTCAGGATAGGGTCAAAAGCCTGGTTCCAAGAGGGTCAAAAGCCTGGTTTCGATAGGGTCAAAACCCTGCTTAGTTTAGGGTTCAGGTTAGGTTTAGGGATAGATTTTCAAAAATGCTATTAATTTTTTTCTTTCCTTTCATTTTTTTTGGTTTGAATTAACACATTTTTTTCCCTCCCCTTCCTATATAATAACACATGTTTTGCACTACTTTTTGGCTGCCATCTTGGATGACACTTCACGTGACTTCATGGATCGCGTCAACCAAGATGACTGACATTAAGAAAATCGTGGCTTCCTCTCTCAAAATTTACAGAGTTTTATATTTGAATTAGTCAATTAGTATATTAATATTAGTATTATTTTCCTTTCTATAACTTTTTTTTTTGCAAGTGAAAGTTTGTGAAATTGTCTCTGTCTTCTTGGCACAGACAGGTAAAAATGGCTCTGTCTCAAAGGGTTAATCTGTAACTTTTTAGGTCAGAGTAGCAGACTTTTAATATAATATGACTATATGATATATGATATATGAATCTGTCATAGTGATGTCTATGTATTATTAGATTATAAAAATATAATTTTAATTTGTATGGCAATATAAAAATATAGGGCAATAAATATATTATAATTATAAGCTTATAGACATGTGAGTCTATCAGGCTCAATGAATCTAATACTATTGATATCGAAAAAAGTTCCATCACACAACAAAGTTACAATTCTTGACACCGGCCGGGGCCGGGGGGATGATTCGGCAAAAAATAACAAATGGAATTCTACTCGCCATAAAATCACTCTTGTAGTTGTACTGACCTGCACATCATACTTTTTCCTGGCTTGCATCACTCGAAACCCTAAATAATTTAGAACACCCCAGCTTCCAGCAACAACAAATGCTACATAGCCGTAGTCTCCTGGAAGTTGATAGCCCGACATGTTTACAGCAGCTTTGTATAGCGTTGTGTGACCTTCGACTCAGGGCTGCCACTCACTTTTTTTAAATTTCCCAAGATTCGGTCATGAAATTTCCCAAGATTTCCCAAGATCATAAAGGATATGGGAGTTTTTTTTTAAAGGTACCTTTATGTAATAATAGATTGAATTAATGCCCCTGAAACATATGGTACAATAATTGACTGAAATTTATTGAAAAAGACATTTTAAAAAAATGTTTATCCCATAAAAGAAATAAACATTTTTTGTTTTAAAAAAATTATTTACATTATTTTATTATCCAAATTATCAATACCCACTGGAGTTAGGCTACTAAATGTTACCTCCAAATTCTCTGGTAAAAATAACATCTACAATCCACGTGTAATAGAAGTCACTTGGAAACATAGCTCACAAGGCTAAACAACACACAATTCCTTTAACAAAGGCAAAAGGCTCTTCATACAAAAATAAAATGTGTTTTCTTATTGCAAGTCTGTTGATTAGTAATGGGGTTTGCAAAGCTATTAAGCAAAAGGTGTTAATAACAATTGTAGCTAAAATGGATTGACAGTATTATGAAAGCAATAAGTAATTTTATGTTTTATTTTAAATTTACATTATAATGATTTTTTTTTTCAAACGAAATACTGTTTAAAGGAATTTTTCATTTATTTCCTACAATGTATAATTTTAATATCTTATTTACCTGTGTGTCAATCCACAAATATTTTTTTCCAATAGATGAAAATTAGGCTAGATTTTTTAAAGATGCATAATATTGTGAACACATTGATAAGTAATTGAATAATCCAATTTTACTATGGGTTCTTCATAGAACACTGTCATTCATTCATTGGTTTGTACTGTTTTTTGTATGGTTGCTAATGTCTTATACGCATGATAAAGTTTCCGAGCCTACCGCCCCCCTCCCCGTTTAATAAACATTTAAAACCTGGATGTAATTTGCAAATCTTCAACTGAAAAAAAAGAGAAAATTAATTTTTTCTTTAAATTATTAACTTGTTATTAATTTACAATATTAACTTTAATTTCAGAAGAGTTCTTATTTATTTAGATATGGTTTTAAAAATTAAAACCAGAAAAGAAAATTTAAAAAAAATTATTTTTTGCCTTGTTACTTTAAAAATTAGTTTGCTTTATTTTTACTTCATTTTTTTCATCAGGTATATTGTTTGCGTTTTTCGAAAAATTTAATAAAATCTTCCCCCACAGTTAAGATTTCCCAAGGTTTTGCCAGATTTTCAAAATTATTCCCCAGATCCCAAGGGGGGTCGTGAATTCCCAAGATCTTGGGAAATTTCCCAAGGTGTGGTAGCCCTGCTTCGACTATGGTACCGTAAATACACTGCAATAATTTTATGGGAACTCTTCTGCGCACATGGAACAAAGTTACGTGATCACCGCTTCTCCTTTTTAGTCGAAGCAAATGGTTAATTCCGCAAGGGACGGACCAAGCTTTCTTCAGCCACCCGCATTCTACTAAAAAAACTCTGGAGTTGCTAAAAAAATGTTGCCCTTCCTTTTCCTACATATTATTCTACATAAAGCCTTTTCTCCAGACGAAGTGAAATAGAAATAAATATGGTGAGGAAGAAATGGGGAACAAAAAAACCCTTCATCTTTAAATAGGTACCACAAACTGATTTTTCAAAACAGACCTATGCTCACTACAGCGTTATTTTATACTGTCATGTCAAGACCTCATGATTCTAAGAACGTGAATACCAAACTTGTTCATATAACTCAATAAGTAAAAAAAGTTATGCCAAGTTATGCATTTTTTAAATTTGGTATTTTGAATTTTTTTTACGAGCATCAAAATTCCCATTTTCGTAAGGTTATATCTGTAAACTAAATCACTTATACTCATTCCCTTACACTCAACACATACCCACATATATAGAGAACAGACTCAATTTTTTTAAAGTTTTAAAATAATTAATTCATTAAATTTTATTGTAAATAAAAATGGTGTTTCCTATAATTTTGAAAAAAAGGGAGGTAAAAAAACGCAATATTTGCACATTTTCAAAAAATCACCAAAAATTAACCGATAAGAAAGCATACATGATAATTATATCAAAATGTAGGGTAACTAAATGTCTATGTGCTTAAACAGCTTGTGCACCCATAACAATTATATATAAAATAAAAAAATTGTTGGAAAAGTGCATGGATTCACATGAAGCAAAAAAATCAGTCATATTAAAAAAATTGCGAAAAATAATAGTTACACCCACAGTTAAACTTATTATACCAAAATACGGAATAACTTAAGCTCTACATTTTTAAACAGGTATTGAGCCCATTACAAGCATGGCTAGATCAGAGCAAGGGTACACTTCCTGGAAAATAATTTCTTTCAAAAAATGGATTAGTTATTTCTAATATTCCAGCTGCAAATAATAAAATTTGATCAATAACTAGATTACCCTATGCTAACCAGTCACTGTACCCATTTATATAAACTACAAGCATGGCTAGGCATAAACACATTTTTTGAAACCCCCAACACAACCCAAAAAAATCAACGTCAAGAAAATAGATAACGGGTAACCAAATTTGTCATGCATTTTTATACAAAGCATTTTAACACCCGAGTAACACTTACTCCCTGAGTGGGTCTAACACTGAAATGCAAAATATGAATTCTTTTTGAAGAATTTGAATAACAATTTTTAGTTATGATTTATGACGTTTATTTCTTAATGAGATACCGGATACCGGTAGTGCTCAATTTTCTTAATGTTTTTTCTAAATTTAACTTCAAGGTATTTAATTTAATTCTTCTGCAATAAGCTGCATCTTTTCAATTTCTAGCTCATTAACTCTTACACTAAATAATCTTGCATTGTCTTACGTATGGTGTGGTTTTAATGTAAGCTCATCCACTTTTTTCTAACAAAGGTACCGTTATATATTTATCTCTGTTGCTGCTAGGGTTAGTGACAGTGTCAACTATAAATATATAACTCAGGATTTTTTTTTAAAGTTCAGGGAGCTTTGCTTTTACATTTAGATAGTTCATTAAAATGGCGAGAGTCATCAAAGGGCGGGAGTTGATATTTATTTTCTTTGGATGACTTTGACTTTGGAATGAATGTACTTTAGGGCCTACTATTTAAAAGTGGGTAAGGAGTTCATGTCATAATCATATTGCCGGCATCCCCTGGGAGCGGGAGGCACTGTCAAATAGCGTAGGAAGACCCAGAAATTCAGGTTTGTTTGCATAATTTATATTAGCATTTATTATGCTGACTTAGGGCTAGGGCTATGTTACAGCTGGACACAAATGTATAGCATGCACCAGCGTTCCCCAAATTGTGGTCCGCGAACCAACATTGGTCCGCGAGCCTTACGTTTGCCCGTCCGTAAAACATGCAAAATAGGCATTTCACTCTGATCCTTACAAATACAACACGACCGTGGTGGCACGTGACCCACTAGAGTACTGGTAGGTCGCGGGTGGCACCGTCTATAACCTACGTGGTTTTTCCTTTTTGTCTTGAGACTTAGTCATGGGATTTTGCATTTTAAAAATGTGTTAGTATTGTTGTTTATTTGTGGGGGAAGGTGGTGTCAAAATATTTAAATTTTCACTGTAAAAAATAATATGAACCTCCGGGGGCGATCGCCACAGGGACGTAACTAGAGTTAGTGTCACCAGAGGCGGCCCAAGGTTTTTTGACCAAAAAAAATTAAAATAATAATAACCCTTCAGTTGGCCGAAAATTGCACCTCTCAATACTCAATGTAAAGCAAAAAGTGCTGCTGGGGCGGACCACTCCGTTTCTACAGTCTACGTCTCTTCGTAACCCTCTTTATCCTGTTAACCTTAATAATGTTAATAATAATGTGGGGTAAAAAACAGCTTGGCCCACCTCGGACGGCACTAACCCTAGACTAACTTTAATCCTTAGCTACGCTACTCACTGAATGCAACCCAAAATTTAAAAAAAAAAAATAATAATAAATAATTATTATTAAAAATTAGACAATGTTATTATGAATCAAGATTACGTAGCGATTTAACGGAGCGTGATAAATTATAATTCTTTCTTTAGGTGGGTGTATTTATTATTATTTTATTTATAGCAGTCCGCAGCAGTATTATTTACTTTTTTTTTTTTTTTTTTTTTTTATAACAATCAAGACCTCCCGTTACCTGCCCAGTAACCGGTATGTTGCTCTCTAAAATTTATTTTATTATTAAATATTCGGGATTATATGACCTATTTTGTTGCATAGCAAAGTACAAGTAGGGTTTCAGTTTTATAGATTTAATGATGATGTTAACTGTCAAATTGTTTTAAAACGATTCAAGTGATTGAACAAGTTCAAGTAGTAATAGTCTTAGGCCTTACTTAGACTTAGGATTGTAGTAGTAAAAATAAGTAGTTGTCAAGTTACAAGTTGTAGACGTAGATTCCAACTCTGCCTTTTGTTTTAAAAAATCATATTAATTAATACAGGCTTATTATTTTTTAGTGTTATTTTATTTAATAAACTTATGTCAATAATTAAATAATGACAATCAAAATCATAATTATTGTCGAATTTATATTTTATTTTATTAGGCCTACGCCTACTATTATTGGCAAGATTGTCCCATGGCTATAACTATAATTATAATTAATAATACTTTTTATACATTTACTTAAATTTACTATTTTGTGGTCAATTAGTAAATATTAAGTCTAACTAAGTCTAAGTTAATGTGAATGTGGACTTTGGATCCCTACCTGACACTCTGATTCTGCATGTGTGTACATACATGTCATGAATAGTATGATAATGATATGATTATTAAGCACAATGTTATTCAATGAAAATTTTTTAATGTAAAAGTAAAATAATGAAATAGCCATGCCATAGTGTCCATTGGTCCATAGTCATAGGTCTTCCAATCTAGCCTACATAATAAAGCCTAAAAATTAAGCCTAAATGAGTCATGAGGAAAGTTGTAAAAACAGGGTCCATCAAATTATCAAAAATAAAAAATATTTGAATTTGACACAATAATTTATTTGGAGAGCGCCTAACTTAACTTTATAAAACAAATTCTTTTACAAATTTATTTTAATGTTTACAAATAAATTTAATTCATTAGCCTAACATTACAATTACAAACACATTTTTTAAGTTTTTATTTTTAAATAAAACTCTCCAAATAAATTATTAGGTTCAATTATTACTAAGTCATAATTGGAACGCTTTATCATATAATCATAAAAACATGCTGCAAATGCTAAACATATGAAAATTTAGGCATAGACATTGGGCAAATTATATGAACAGACATTGGGAAAATTATATGAACAAGCAATTATTAATGATTAAAATTACTATTATCACTTAGATTGGAGTCATATGAATTTATTTTCTGACCCAATCTGGCCTAGTGCCTAGTTGAGGTCAAAATAAAATGTAGATTAATGACTACATTGATTTAAATTTATTTTATTGTATAATTTATAATACTATTAGTATAATTGGGGACATGCTTCTGTCTTGTTTTACTTTATAACATCACATATAAGGTATTCTAGCCACTAGCTTCGATGTTTGATTGATACCAATATGTGATTTTTGTTTGTTGGCATTATTTTCCACTGGCTCATTTCAAGGCCACTCCCTGGAAACATTACTCTAGCACAGGGGTCTCAAATTCGCAGCCTGCGGGCCATTTGCGGCCGCCAAGATGATATTTTACGGCCCGCTACCTGACAGCAAAGTTTAGCGTTAGTATCCAGTGCGTTTTCCCCATTCTCATATCAAATTATGTGACTCCCCGCGACGGTTGCTGTTGAATCTCACTGGCTTGTCTAATTCTGATTTTTATTTTTATTGTATAGGTTTGTACTTTGATTATAATGGTAAAAACTGTTTGAAATCGGATTATAAGTTTTTATTTTATAACATTTTTGAGACAAACATGGCCAAAGTGCTGTTTTAAGAAAACACTCTTCGAATTTTGTAAATACATATATCAAAAGTTTTAAAAAGTCAGTAAGTGGGTAATGCACAACCATAATTGTGTGAATCGTAGCAACCTAATACAAAGAATATCCAAGAATCCCAAAGTGAGGGAAATTCGGAGCCTATCAGCTTGGTCACTTTCAAAATAGGATTAGTCAAAAAGGCCTTTTCTATGATAAAAAAATATAGAAATTCATTCTCCCTACAATAGCATCTACCTTCGCATCAATTTTAATCATTCATAAATATTGCCTGCTCCTGCTTTCTGTTTGAACAATTTTTTGGTTTAAAATCGCTTTTTGGAATGGCCATATTTTTATTTCATTTTTTTTTTTTCTTTTTTTACCAGAACCTCATTATTTTCAAAGCATTTATTAGCTGAATATTTTTACTTCAGATCACAGAGAATTTTATTTTCTTATCAAGGATATATCGCCGTTAACAATGATACGGAAGGTGATGGCCGGGTCTAATTGTGGAGTTTAAGGGTGACATGATGCTCAACATTTGAGTTTTAATGTTTGTTGGTCTAATTTTGTAATCGCTTTTTTTGTGTGGAATACTTGATGAGGCCCAGTCTCACTCAGACTCTACCTCCTGCGGCCCTTGGATAATTTGAGTTTGAGATTCCTGCTCTAGCAGTACTGTCCCAATATTGTGAATGTAAAAAGATATGCATGGGCTGCAATACAGATTGAATAATGTCATCATTATCTTGTAGAGTTTCAGGCAGGAACCCTTCTAACCATGGACATCTTAAGGGGATGACTTAGACAGCCCCAGTGGAATTCCTGCAACGTCTGTCTAAAGGAATTTGTCATCTGGAATCCCTCCCCCTCTCTTTCCACTGTTCTTAGAGCTTAAATTTTTTCAAAGTTTAACTTTAAAAGGGGTGTGGAATTTATGAATAGCCTTTTGGAGTAGGAAAACTGAAACAATGAAAAACTAGTTTTTACCACACACACTTCTCTGTAAAGTGCAAAAATTAATGAAAAGGTAAAAAGAAAAAAAAAGTTATGTTTCAAAAATAGTTTTGTTTGAAAGTTTTCTTTCTTGTTGTGTTAAATTCAAGCTTAAATAAAAATAAATTCATTTTCTTGCTCCGGTCTTATAGTGATTTGGCTATTGATACATTTTTGTTTTTAAAAATTTGATTACCTGTATGTTTTGGGAAATTTAGATTACCTGTCTGTTTAGGGAAATTTAGATTATCTAAATGTTAAGAGAAATTAGATAATCTATTAGATTTAGAAGAGGGCTTACTTTCTTGCTAAAATGGTAAAATTAAAATAACAGGGGTTTTGTTTTAGATGTCATCTTTAGGAACGTTCATAATATTATATGTAAATTGGTTTGGTTTGGACATCATATGCAATAATTATATCTCTGAATTTAAATAATGGTGTAAGTTGAAGAAACCTTATTAATTATTTCTAAAAAATTGTCAATTTAATATTCTTAAGAAAAACTTATTTATTAATTTTATTATTATGTTAATATGTTAAGCGAAACTTTGAATGGGAGGGCACAAAAAGATGACTACAAATGAATAATTTCAATAAAATTTCATGTAATATTTATTGAATGTGCCAAAGTATCTCATGAAGGATTCATCATTTCACATTTGCCATTGGCAGTTTTTTACTAAATAAAAAAAAAAAAAGATTAATTTTTTGCAATAGTCGGTTATATATATTCTCTTCAACAGGCTGTTAGCCTCAATAAATCACTTAATGCAGTTTTATTGTGCTCCTCTCTCGGATCACAAGTACTCAAGTACTTTATGTGTGTCTATAATCATTTATACCTTGTAATATAGTCCAAATAAGTTGACACTCTGCTTTTTGGGCAATGTTCTTCCCAATTGTCACCTTCTTAGAACAGTATTAAAATTTAGAGAGCGCACAGTTCTTTTTTTATTTGCTAAATCAAGGCTGCAATGATTTGCAGAAAAACTAGAAAATGATCCACAATCACAAACATTTTTATATTATTTTTTTTTCTACCTACCCAGGAAAAGAAGCCTTCCCATTGCCAGCAGGCCTCACAGAGCTCGGTCGCCATGGGTTACAAGTACACTATTATCTACTCCATCATCTCTTGTGTCACATTTGTTTTCATGATAGTAGTAGATCTGATCTTCAGGATTTTATACAAAGGGAAAGGACAAAGAGTAACCACCGTGACAGATCCTCTTTTGTTGCTACCAGCTTCGGTGCTGGCCCAGAAGATACGCAGCAGACAGGTCAGATTTTAAATCTCCTTCTGTAATACATGTTTTATGATGTAATGCTGTTGCAATAAAAAAAGTCAGTTTATATTGCATTTCTAGTATGGATTTGAATCATTAAAGGAACCTTTCATTGCAACCCTTGGATTCTTATTGTATAGTTTTTTATATTGAACTAAATTTGATAGCTTTACAATATGGCAATTAACATAATATATCTAAGGGCGATTAAAATCTTGATGTATTTAACTAATGGCGGATTTTAATGTCTTTTCAGTAATATAAAGTGTTTTTTGGTTTATTTACATGATTAATGCAGCTTAGAGCGGAAGATGTCATGGCAGCTTACATAGCGAGGGCCAAGGAAGTGAACACGCTTGTCAATGCAGTAGTAGGAGAGCAGTATGACACAGCCTTGCGTCGGGCACAGGAGCTGGACAGCACTCTAGATTCTCTGTCGAATGAAGAAATTATGCAGCAGTACTCTGAAGACCAAAAACCACTTCTTGGCGTCCCCTTAACTGTAAAAGAGGCTTTTTATTGGACTGGTAAATAGCAGATATGATAATACATCAATCACAACTCATTTGAGCAAATTAAAATTATTTCTTTTTTATTATTTTGCAGAGATTCAAGTTTTGTGTGGAAATTTGTTTTTTTAAAAGGAACATTCTCCTTTAGGTTTTTTTATAACTATCTTTTAGGTGCTCTTGCATTAAATTTTTAGAATGTTAATCCTGAGACATCTGAAAGTTATTCATTTTTTGCAAGCTGCATGCTGAAAAAAAAAATGTAAAGTTATCTGAATGATTCTGTGTAGTTCTACCTTTTAAGTTTCTACCTTGTTTTGTCTGTAGGCATGGCTAACACATCGGGAGTAACAAGCCGCAAACATCTGAGATCAACCCACGATGCCCCCGTTCTGGCCAACCTTCAGTCTGCTGGTGCCATCCCATTCTTGCAGACCAACATCAGTGAGGTGTGCATGTGGTTTGAGTCATCCAACTATGTGTATGGCTGCACCAACAATGCTTATGATACAACTCGCATGGTTGGAGGAAGCTCAGGTAAAACAGTTGGAGTTCTCTCAATGAAAAAAGAAATTGCCTTTAATTTTTTAACGCATTTGGAATGTTTATTACAAAGTTACACATGGATATAAATTTGAAGTTTCCATAGCAGGCCAAATATTTAATTTATACCCAGTTCTCTGAATTAAGTGGTTGACTGACAAACTGGCTCCTGACAAAAATAAGCTTACTGAGTTGGCCTCAGTGTTGATGAAATAGCTGGCTTCTCATCAACTAGTTTAGTATTATCCTTTAACTTATCTGAATGTCAATTATTTTAAAGTTTTATTTTGACAGTTCAATAACGGAAAAACATTTATTTTTAACAAATTAAGCATTTACCAATATCGCCTTACATTATGTGTCTTTTTTCAAAGTACTCTATTTTGACTACATGTGATATGGTCTTACTTATTCTTTCTTAACTTCTTGTCAAAGATTTATTGTTATAATAAAAGGTACATGTATAACACAATCAATTTATATTGAATTAATAATAATCAAGAAAAGAACAAAAAAACAATCGGGAAACAATTCTTGATAATTTACCTTTGGAAGAAATTTATGAGTTGCAATGATCATAATGGGAAATTATTCTATGGGTTCAAATGTAATTTGATTTCCTGCATGTAGATGTTGTACTCTATTTCTAAGATGTTATACTCCAAATCTTAGATGTTATAATCCACATCTTAGATGTTATACCCCATATCTTAGATGTTATACTCTGTTTCTAAGATCTTATACTCGATTTCTAAAAATTCTTATCAAAGGTTATCAGTTTTTTCTACTTGGGGTAAAATGCAGGTCCCTGGGAGTCATTATCTTGATCCAAATGTGATGGAAAATTATCGCCCCATCTCCAATCTACCATTTATTTCTAAAATCTTAGAAAAAGTCGTTCTCCGCCAACTCCAGGATCACCTCACTCAGTTTAACTTGTTTGAACCATTCCAGTCAGCATACAGGGTGCATCATTCTACTGAGACAGCCCTGTTGCGCGTCGTAAACGACCTTCTGTCGTCTTGTGATGAGGGCAGGGTATCGATTTTGTCTTTACTCGATTTATCGGCAGCTTTCGATACGCTCGACCACGGCATACTGCTCCAGCGTCTGCAACAAACGTTCGGTCTCACTGATACCGTCCTGTGTTGGTTCCGATCGTATCTGACTAATCGGGTCCAGTCGGTTATTTCAAACGGCTTGACCTCGAAGAAATCTAATCTCGAATTCGGAGTACCCCAGGGCTCGGTCCTAGGCCCGGTGCTTTTCACGATGTACATTCAGCCCCTGGGCGCAGAGATCAGGCAGTTTGACATGTTGTATCACATGTACGCGGACGATACACAACTTCATCAATCCGTGATCCCTTCTCAGTTCCCTCAGCTGCTCAGTATGACACAGAAGACAATGGAGTCGGTTAAGCACTGGATGACCATAAACAAGCTCAAATTAAATGATGATAAGACTGAGCTGCTCCCCATCGCGACCGCTCAGAAGCAAAAATCTGCAAATAACACGACATCCATTACTCTCTCAGGTGTGCGTATTGAGTTAGCTCAAACAGTGCGGTACCTGGGTGTCTACCTAGATAGAAGACTAACTTTTGAAAGTCATATTAACATGCTATGCAGGGCGATTTTTCTGGAGCTGCGCAGGATTAGTCAAATCAGGCCCTTCCTAACAATTGATACAACAAAGAGGCTGATGTCTGCATTTGTGCTATCACGCATGGACTATTGCAATGCTCTCATGGTGGGTCTTCCAGCTACGCTCCTGGATAAAATTCAAATAGCACAGAATAATGCGGCTCGCATTGTTCTCCGCAAACGCAAGTTTGACCATGCAAAAACACTTCTGAGAGAGCTGCACTGGCTGCCAGTGCGTGCTCGCATGGAGTACAAAATCGCAACTTTGTGCTACCGCTGCTTACATGACCTGGCGCCGTCCTATCTGAAAGAGCTGCTGACGCCTTATGTACCCAGTAGAGAGCTCCGCTCATCCGATAGTGGCAAACTCTCGACACCACGTGTTTGCCTTGAGACTTACGGAAAGCGCACTTTCGCATTTGCTGGTCCAACAATTTGGAACGCCCTTCCTGTCGATCTTAGAAACAACCAGACACTGGAGTCCTTTAAAACCGATCTAAAGACACATCTATTTCGCAAATACCTTCTGGGATGATTGTCTACCTTATTTTCCAGTTAATGCATAATGGCTGTGTTGCTTATGGTTGAAATGGCTAGAAAGACTTTGCCATTGTATGCTTGTACTTAGTTTTTGTCGTGTTGCGTTTGTTTTAAATGTGGTGAATTATAGATATTTTTTGTTGACTTTGTACCGCGCTTCGAGCCTTTGGGGATGAAGCGTGTTTTTGAAATGAACTTTATTATTATTATTATTATTATTATTAAATTTATTGAGTTTTAAAAGATTTAAGTTGATTATTTTCTTTCAATAAAAATTTAAACACAAAATGTGTGCTTGTTTCAGCTTAGCCCATTTTCATCTCACTCAAGACGCATTTTAAAATAATTGTAAGTTATTCTTTTAAATGCGTCAATTGCCAGAATTTCTGTTTTTATTTTTTGACCTGGTGTTATCTCTGAAAGGCGGTGAAGGCTGTATCCTGTCGACTGGTGCATCTGTCATTGGGATTGGCTCAGATATTGGTGGAAGCATTCGTATGCCTTGTTTCTTCAATGGTGTGTTTGGCCACAAACCAACAGGAGGTATGCCATTTTAACACTGTGTTGTAGGTGCTCATCATGGATGGGCATTCTGTTAGCCTTTTAACATTTCTGACCTTAAAGAAGATAGAAGTGAGGTTATTCTTTAAACATTGAGAATCATCATTATGGTGTGGGTTATCAAACTTGCAGCCTGCAAGCAGATTTTTGTGTTAAAAGTGTCACAAGTTGTGATTTTGAAATAGAAAAATGTTAAATAATGACTCATCATGTGGGTGGTTGGTGGACCTTGAGCTGACATTGAGTCATTCTTATTTAGGAAGTTCTTGAATCAACTGTGGGAATTTTTTTTACAAAGTTATTTCATTTTGTAAACAAGAAGAGTTACATGTTTCCTTGATGCACTGTATGAAATCTTAACATGCTTATGTACTGATCTTGAATTACACATATTTCATTTTTCAAGACAGAAACATGATATTTCTCTTAGTGCACCCAATAAAACAAATAAAATTAGAAATTTAGCCCTGAAGAAAGGGGTCAAGGAACAAAAAGGAAAATTAAAATGATTTTACTTAATAAACTTTTGCCCATTCTTATTCTTTTTTTTAAATTTATGTTTGGGTTGGATGCATACATATATTTATACTTACATAAATGTTTTTTTTGTTGTACTGACGAAGGCATTGGCCGAAACATTTGCATTTGTATTTTGTGTAACTATTATTAAAGCTTACCCAATATTGCATTATTGACACAAATTGTTTGTGTTTCATTAATCTCCTTGAAAATTTTGTCGCAGTCCAACACTCTTATTATAAACATTATAATAAATCATTATAGAGCATTTGAATTTTTTGTTATCTAGGAGTTGTGGAAAATGGTGGTCAGTTTCCAATAGCAAGTCCAACAGCCATGGCACTGCTAGCCACCGGACCCATGTGCCGCTATGCCACTGATCTTATCCCCATGTTGAAGGTCATGGCTGGACCAGCTGGTGTACAACAGCTTCAGCTAGATACCAATGTAAGTGTTTGGCCAGAACCTATTCTTGCCATCATTCGTCATATGCCCTTCAGTGGTGTGTTAAACATGGGAAAGGGATTCATTTGATAAGATAAAATTAATTCACATAATCAAGTGTGGTCTGACTCTTTTAATTACACTTTGGGAAGGAGTGGTTACAAATGACCCATGAACGTTGGCTGTCTATAAATTTCTCAATTACAATTTTACATAAATTGTGGTAGCGCAAAATAAAATGCAAATTACAGGAAATTATTATCTCCTTGCATATTGACCTCCGATATTTATTGCACCAAAGCTGTTAGCGGCGTCACGAAAAGAGGCATAAAAACTTGCCAAATGATTTGACAAGATTCCAACATGGCTGACATAAGTGAATTAATTTCATAAACATGTTGACATCTGCATCGTTTTCTTCGGAAGAATTGGCTCCTGAATATGCCAATGCTAAAAACGGTACACATCAAAGTCATGGTTTCCTCGCTTGAAGCTTGATGGTTAACATTTGGCTCTGTAGTTTTTAATCACTTTCACATCTGTGCCATGTGGGCAGCAATGAATCAAAGATCTGTGAGCATACAGTGCAGATAAAATATCTTTCATTGACCCTATGTTACGCTATCAAAAATGTGAAAAGTACCCAGACCTAAAAAAAAGGAGAAAATGATTTTTTTTAAAAATCCTATTTATATCCTGTATCTCTGTTGCAGGTGGAACTATCCAAACTAAAAGTCATCTCAGTACCTGACGATGGAGGCTCACTTTTAGTCAGCAAGGTAGATGAGGAGTTGGTTGACATTCAGAGACAGGTAAAAAGTGTACCTGTATTGGGGATTCAACTGTTAACTTCACTTAGTGGCCAGTTCACTTTCTAATATTGGGGGGAGCTTGGTTGCTGTGGATTAAAGTTCGATCTTGTAATTTTGTTAAATACAGTGTTTTTAGTTTACAGTTTGAAGTGCATTCATTTGTGGCAGCTATTTATAGCCTGGTGGTACACTAATTTATTCAGTTTGAAGTGCATTCATTTTTTGTAGCTATTTATAGCCTGGTGGTACACTAATTTATTCAGTTTGAAGTGCATTCATTTTTTGTAGCTATTTATAGCCTGGTGGTACACTAATTTATTCTTGTATATTTACAGTCAACTTTGTAAAAAAAAATATTTAAAATTGACCCTTATTTTAAAAAGGGTGCCATATTAATTTTCGAAGCTGATGCAGACAAAATAACACGTTCCCTTTTCATGAATCCTAGGTCTACACCTTCTGCATTAAATATTATTTATTTGATTGAATCTAATGTCCCACTTTCTGTAAATCAGGTTGCAGAGTACCTGAAAAAAGAAGGGGCCCTCGTAAAGGAAACTCATATAAGAAAATTCCGACTTGGACTCCAGATGTGGGCAGGGAAAATGAATCTGTGCAAAGATTCCCCAAAGTTCGCCACTCTGATGTCTGGGAGTGAAACAGAACATGTCAACTGTTTTCTGGAAGTCTTGAAGAAGCTGACCGGTCAGTCGTCCCACACCGTCCCAGCCATCGCCCTAGGCTTGGTTAACGACATCCTCCCCAAATACACCAAGTCATCCGATGACCAAGCCGTTCAGATTTTAGAAGCCCTGAGAAAAGAACTGCTGGAGCTCATGGGGGATGATTCCGTGCTGCTCTACCCTTCCCACCCCAAGCTCGCACCCTACCACAGCCACCCGATATTCACACCTTTTAATTTTGCCTACACCGCTATGTTTAATGCCCTCGGGTTCCCCGTCACCCAGTGTCCCCTCGGCCTCTCAAAAGACGGACTCCCCCTGGGTGTCCAAGTTGTGACCACTCCATACAATGACCACCTCAGCCTGGCAGTAGCTAAGAAACTGGAAGAAAATTTTGGAGGATGGATGAACCCAGGACTGCAGCGAAATCCTAGCCTTAAACATTAGGATATTATCCTTGTTGATGCTTATTTAACTTGAGAAATGACAAGCATAAAATTCCGAAAATCTGTGATTTGAATTCCATTTATAATTCATACAATTTTTTATTCGCCAATTTACATTTTTTTTGTTATTTTGCACTTGTCAGCAAAACAAATTCTAAGAGGCATTTTATAATCTAAACCATGACCTGTCAGCATGCTTACAGTACTCAGAAACAGCTTTGGTGGTGACTGTGCTAGGTGTGTTCAGGCTGGTGTCATTGAACTTTGCCCAGATGAAGACACAGTGGTTCTCAAACCAGCTAGAGAGATTTCTGTGCAATTCTGCTACATTCACCGTAGTTGACATTCCCCAAACAAGTAGCATCCTGTGAGCTAATTTTGTCCAGCAATGCCTTCAATCATATCATGTTACATTAACTAGTATTGTAAAGCTAAACAACTATTTAAAAAAAAATTTAATAGATACATTGTTTGTGTCTTTTTTGTGTCTTCTGAAAAAATGCTTTTTGCCATTGTGCTCACTGCTTTCTTCTGTCTTTAGAATAGCCTTTTCTGATCTGTTGAACTTTTTTTTATGTTTGAAGAAAGATAAATGGATTTGTTTTCAATGCCCCCTGTGTGTTTAAGACTGCCTTATGACAACTTTTGCCTACTGTAGACACTTTCTGTTTCATAAATTCAACTTTACAGCAATTGTGCTAATTTTTTTTTCTCTACAGATTAAATGTTGGCCTTGTATGTTGTTGAGCTTTGTTTTTTATGGTAAATGTCAATGAAAGATTGAAACTCAGCTGATATTAGACAATTTATTGAGCTGTACACATCAAAGTTTATTGAACTTAATTTATTGATTGATCTATGTTAAATAATTGTATAGTTGGTCTCAGTGATGACAAGTTTTGTGCGATGTTGAGAAATAATGATACCATGAGCAATTGAATTGAATTATATCATGAATAATTTGATGAAATGATATGAGTTAAAGAATAAAATTATATCATGAGTTAAAGAATGAAATTATATTATGAGTTAAAGAATGAAATTATATTATGAGTTAAAGAATGAAATTATATTATGAGTTAAAGAATGAAATTATATCATGAGTTAAAGAATGAAATTATATCATGAGTTAAAGAATGAAATTACATCATGAGTTAAAGAATGAAATCATATCATGAGCAATTGAATGGAATTATATCATGAGTTAAAGAATAAAATTATATCATGAGTATTAGAATGCAATCATTGTGCTCCATGTAAAGTTTGGAAATGGTTGCAAGCTGAAGCTTGGTTTGTGGTATTTGTTTTGTTGATTTGCATATCATAGAATCCAGCAGCTGTGATGATCTGTACTTATATACAATGGTCCATTCAAGTGTTTTATCCATTTGTCATTCACAAACATATCAAAACTTTGAATCAAAAATAAAAGTAATCAAGTCTGCAATGATTAGAAATTCCTTTTTTTTCCCCTTGTAATGTAGTTATTGTCGCTGCGTGCTTGTAACTGGTTTAATTAGTCTGATCATTTTTTTTTTTTAATAATGAGATTTCAAAAAAGATCATATTAAAACCTGGTATTTTATTTTGAAATAGTTTTTCTATGAGAATTTTAAAAAATAAAATGGTAATAGAACTTAGAAATGGGCCAAAACCAATTTAAAATTAATTCTTGTTCTATTGAAAGTGATTTATGTTTTGTCAAGTTTTAGAAAATGAGGTTTATATTTTGTAAGGTTTAAAAAAAAAGAGGTTTGTATATTATTTTTTTGGGCATACATCTGTCACAATGTGATGATGGTGTAGAGGTCACAAGATGAAATACACAAGGCCCGGGATTATTCTTTTTACGAATATAAGCTGGTTCCCTACACAGCAAATTGCCTCTCTCCAAGCTGTTGGATAACCCAAGGGAAAATCTTATGTGGATGATACAGCTTTACACCAGTGGCTTCGCAGGAGTTATCGGAATGTTTCATTGTGTAGTGTTATCCGCCTACGGGACTCCATCTCCAGGTTTTGAATTCAGAGTTATCTTCTCTTAGATGAGTTGCCATCCAAGGTTAACACCCATAACCCAGGCTGCTGGTGATGTGTTTGCTTAGCTGAGTGCTGGGTGGCCGAGTGATCTAAACTCAGTCAATCTCAAGTTCATGGTTTATGTTTAAAGATATCCGAAATTGACTATTGAAAATTTCAGGAAATTTCCAGTCAAGAAAATGTTTAATGGATTACACTGAGGACTAAAACTGACCAAGTGTTGAATAGTTGTATCTTCAAGTCCGTGTCAAAGTGTATTAGCCCTGACTTCTGGTAACTACCTGTCGTAGATCTGGTAGATACCCTGTGACAGCTCTGACCCCTGGTAGATACCCTGTGACAGCTCTGACCCCTGGTAGATACCCTGTGACAGCTTTGACTCCTGGTAGATACACTGTGACAGCTCTGACCCCTGGTACATACCCTGTGACAGCTCTGACTCCTAGTAGATGTCCTGTAACAGTTCTGAATCCTGGTAACTACCTGTGACAGCTCTGACTCCTGGTAGATATGCTTGACTCTTGCTTGTGCACTTGTACAAAATTTTAGTAGATCATAATCAGATTTAAACCAGTGACAAGCATGTACAGACAATAACCACAAAAGAGGGTCTGTCAGTCACTCCTTACCACCACACAGGCCTAATTAAACAAAGTAGACTATTCCTCCAAACACATCTTTGAACGAGCCTCATTACATACAAGTGGACTGCAGATATACAGCAATGTTGGTTGTTGGGTCCCTCATTACATACAAGTGGACTGCCAGATATACAGCAATGTTGGTTGTCAGGTCCCTCATTACATACAAGTGGACTGCCAGATATACAGTAATGTTGGTGGTCGGGTCCCTCATTACATACAAGTGGACTGCCAGATATACAGTAATGTTGGTGGTCAGGTCCCTCATTGCATACAAGTGGACCGCCAGATTTACAGCAATGTTGGTGGTCAGGTCCCTCATTACATAAAAGTGGACTGCCAGATATACAGTAATGTTGGTGGTCAGGTCCCTCATTGCATACAAGTGGACCGCCAGATTTACAGCAATGTTGGTGGTCAGGTCCCTCATTACATAAAAGTGGACTGCCAGGTATACAGTAATGTTGGTGGTCAGGTCGCATTTCTTAATTAAGTGAATTAGTTGTAAGTTGCAAAGGTGAACGTCTAAAAATGCTACATTAAAAATAACCAACACAGTTTTTGTTTTGTTTTGAAAGCCATTTACAATGGATTTTTATTTATTATTAAAAATACATAACTTATAATAAAACAATTAATTATATAAAATTAACATTTATAATTGCATTAGAGTAATATATACACATATTTTAAATTAAAATCACTGATAACACAAATGATGAGTCCATTGTTTGACCTGATCATGAACAGAAGTAGGGCCACATGATTCGAAGAAAAAGCGAATCACATGAATTATCATAATCAATTGATGAGTAATTATAAATAGTTTTTATTAAATTTTTTTATATAAAAATTGCTGATTATCACAACCACCTTTTGAAAGTCTGAGTTATGAGAACGCATCATACTCCATGGTTGTCAGAGCGTTTACCAGATTTTTTTGTTGAACAAGCGTTTCACATAACACTTTGTTGACCGAGTGGTTTCCACAATTCTTTGTCTACCGAATGGTTCCCACAATCTTTAGAGGATTGAGTGATTCCCACAGTCAGTTGGCAACGGGGCGAATACAGACTGTGTGAATACTATAATTATTTGTTGACCTAAAAACCTGGCCAGTAAGTAACATGGTTATATTAATGCAAAGCCTCTAAAAATAGTAACACCGCCATACAGAACTGATAATTAATACAGGCATAGCACAGGTCTATGAACTTGGTAATGCAACTGAATGTATTAGCACATTTAAAAAATATATTTTTTGCTTATTTATTTTCTTAATTGTACATTAACATTATTTTGGATAGATCTCTTTTTCAAGTTTTCTGTTTAAGCAAAAAATATTTTGATATTATTGAAAATTTTGATAATAGATAGAGATTTTTAATGGCCAACATATACTGAAAAAATGAGTTTAAATTGTTGTTTTTACAATTATGTCAAAGTGCTGTCATTTCGTTTTCACCAAAGTAAAAAGGATCTGCAATATTTGTGTCTGGGATGGGAATTTCTGTGTCAAATCTCTCCACTGCTTGTTCACTAGTTTGGAATGCAGCAGCTGAGTTTTCATTAAATCGAACTTTTTTTGCGTAATCAGGCTCTGGTTCCTCTGGAAGCAAGTCATGTATGTCCTTGTTTGAATCAGCGGCAGAGTCATGTTTCACCAGATCTAGGGAGGAGTCAAGCCTGTCCAGATGTGTGTTTACGGCGTGTGGGCTGACTGTAGGCAAATCTTTCTCATGGCTGTCAGCAGCCTCCTCACCATCATCAGCATCGCCATCGTAGACCACATCGCCAGGCACGCCACTATCGGCTTCACTGCTCCTTCTGTCAAACTGATTTGGAAATTTAGTGCCATCGTAGTCGACGTGGGTGGCGTTAGGATCATCTAGGTCCGATGAGCTGGTCGGTGGCATTTTGACATTGATCATTGTCTTATGAACTGGTTCCGTCACCCTCTGAACCTCGCTGATAAGCGAGGAACCATACTGTGAAGCTCTGGGCAGTCTAGGCGAATCTGTCTTTGTTTCTTTTTTATTTTCATCTTCGAAATCAACTTGTGGAATGTTGGGAACCGGAACATTAACATAGCCACTTTGAGGAGCTTCCACTGAGTGACTGTCACCATCTTGCTGGCTGGCATCTCCTGCCCGAGGGCTAGTATCTCCATCCTGTGGGCTAGCATAACCATGAGAGTCACTGTCAGGGGTGTCATCGTGCCTGTAAGCTGGGTTGTCAAACACGTTAGAGGCAAGGGAATGGCTGACAGGAAGCGAGCCGTTTTGAAGGATGGATCCATTTATGGATCCATTACCTTCAGCTGAAGTGGTCTTTTTGTGGGCTGCATCGTAGATGGTGGTGTCTCTGTTTAGCTTCTCAAACAGTCTGTTGGTTCTTTTGTATCTAAGGAATACAACATAAAATTATACAACTATACAGAGCTAATTGAAAATTCAGCTGTAGGGCAACCCATAAAAACAACCCTTAACAATTTTCTGTGATAATTTTATACTCCATATACACTTTTAGAAACTACTTCCCTTTTAGTAAAAAAAAAACTTTTCCTTTTAGTAAATCCTACCTTTCACATAGATCTTGTTTCAACACATAGCATTAGTTTTTTAGCTTGTAAACATTTTAATAGGTTTGTCTATTTCCCGGTTTAAATATCCACACTTACTTGGTTCGTTGTCTCTTCAACATAATACAGGAAGCGATGAGCACCAAGAAGAGAACTATGCTGATCACTAGCACAGCAATGAACGGTGCTGTCCATACACCTGCAGAATTGGCTTCTTCTTTGAAACTAGAGTAGATTTCTTTGGCATGAACTTTGAGCAGGCTAGGGGGATAAATGAGTAATATGACTTGAATGATTGAGCCAACATAATCTAAGCGTAGCTGATGTTCTTAACATTTTTGTGCTGTATGTTAGACCACAAAGTATTACATTTTAATTATAGGTAAAAGCAGGCCTACTCCTTATGAACTCACAGTCCGATCTGATGTCATGATCTGATTTCCATGACCAACTACTGACCTATCAATGACAGACTACTGACCTATCAATGACCAACTACTGACCTATCAATGACCAACTACTGACCTATCAATGACCAACTACTGACCTATCAATTTCATCAACTCTAAGCTTTTCACCATTTTTCCCTTTGGCTGATATCTGGACCCGTGACCTTGGAAACAGAAAATAATGAGATGATTAGAAAAAAGTGGAGTTGAAGGTGGGGGTTCGGGAAAGTGATGTTTGGACTTAGAGGCAAGGGGGGAAAATCTACAATAATTTTCTTAAAATTAGTCTCAGAGAGTATGGGGTGCAAATCATAATATCATATAGGAAAACAGCAAAGGACTCTCAAAATAGTAAATAGAAAATAAATTTATTCTCATCAGACTGAATTCTCTGGGTCAACTGAATGTGAAAGAAAATAGAATAAGGAATCAAGTAATGTGGTGTAAGATGCATTCAAGACAGTGTTAGAGGCATGCAAGACAGTGTTTGATGTTTAACATCTAGTCATTTATTTACCCCATGTCAGGAGCATCACTGAGGCTCTCGGTGTTGTGTATTTTAATATCGACACCCAATATTGACGACAGCTTGCTGTTAGAGGAATTTAAATCAAATAACAGCTTACAAATTAATGGAGTAAGTGCATAACTATAAAAAAGATAGGAAAATGTGTTTCAAGATAATAAGATAACACAATTTACTTGTATGCTGCAAAAATAGCAACACTGACAGGAAAGGACCATATCAGTAATAAAGTGAATAATTATGCTTATTAAATATCAGTATAACAATAGCTATTAAATGCCCCTACTTTGTAACACCTTTCAGATCTGAATTCAAAGAGCTTATCGCAACTGGTAGAATGACTACAGCTGTCTGGTTAGGAGATGGCCCAGATATCTGTTATAAAACAGAAGACTTAAGTTATTTCAAATTCTTTCACTCTTGAAAAAAAAAGGCAGAGAGTATGTACATTTATTAACAAATTCTGCAAATGTGACAGTCCAAAAATAGCATATTTATGTCTCTAATGATATAAAAATATCAATCAATGTTTTTTAGGAAGAATTGTCATAATATTGCCTTGGATTTTCACAAGTGAACTCATTAGATATCGCTCTAACATCGCTCTAATAGAAGGCCCAATCAGTAGTAGTAGAAACAGTAATATTTTGTCCACCCTATGCTCCATGTGTGTAAGATGTATTTTGTTTAGCCAGTCCAGTGGTTCCTAGAAAATTCAAGTCCCGGGGCCTTTTCCAAATTTAGATTTTCGCCAGGCTCACCGTGTTAAATTTTAACATGTACACTTCAAAATAGCAAATTCATTAAAAAGAAAAATAATAAAACAAAACACATATACATGTCACTAACTGTAATCTAGCAACTGCAAACAGTAATTACTCAAGTGAGTTACTGTATTCAACAGGCGCGCTGGATGTCAAATTAGATTAAAAGTGGAAAGTATTTTATGAAAATTGTGTAATATTTTGCAGTGAACCTGTGAGGAAGTTGTGGCAACCAATGGCAGGACCATGCCGAGGAAAATCGGGGGTGAAGCCTAAAACAGCGCAGCCAGGGGAGGATCAGTCAAAAAACTATTTTAGGCTCGCTTGTCTTTGCAAAATACATGGGATTTTACAGTTAAATTCACTATTTAGGTCCTGTTTAAAGACAATTTTGGCTCCCCCCGGCCCCACTGATTTTTGAGCCAGAGGAGAGAGCCCCCTTTGTCCCATTCATATGAGCTGCCCAGTGCAAAGCATTACCACTATTTTGGGAACCACTGGGCAGGCCAAGCTGACATCAGTGAAAACCCATAACTCAATTTACTGTGATTTCATAAAAATGTCAATAAATAAATAATGTTTTTTTTAGGGGGGGGGACTCATTTTACCTATGCATAAGGGGCGTCTTAAAAAGTACGCTTAGAATAGGGGAGGGCTGTCAAAAGTATGATTTTTTTGCTTACGTACTATATGGATGGCTACTTATTCAATTAACTCATAAAGCGGAGAGTAAATACACATCTTTGAATCCAAGCCAAATGGGTAACTTCACCAATAGTAATCAAACTAACAGAACATTTGTTTGAAAAATTACACTAGTGCTTGTTTCACCAGGCATAGGTAAGTGAGTTGACTCTTACCTTGACGACTGCCATGTCTTGTAAACTTGGAAGTCCCTTGTCATGCACTATGATGATCATCTCTGAGGCAGTGGGCCAAAATCTGACCAGCTGGACACTGCCTGAATCTGGGTTGATGCTAAACCAGGGACTGGATGGATGCGGATTGCACTTTTTTTTTTACAAATTTTTATTTTAGTATTCATATTGTAACTTGCTGTACACACATAATATTATGTACTGAATACACTGTAGTAGGGCCTTGAATCTCATAATTATATTGCCATATAATAACACTCACCTACCACCATGTATCGAATAGCTGAGAGCTGCGTTATTTTTCAGATCAGCATCACTTGCCTGAAAATATTTACTCATCTTATTAGAAATATAAGCCCATATGGTTACCATTTGGACTGAAAATTATTAGCACTGATATCAAGGAAGTAAATGGTAAATAGTAATAAAAACAGGTTACACCCAGTTTCAGTTGGTTATAGTCATAATATGAGAAAATATACATGGATTTTTTATAGAAAAAGTTCAATATTGTCCATTAATGAGTATAGCCAACATTGCAGAGTATAGCCAACATTGCACAGTGTAGCCAACATTGCACAGTGTAGCAAACATGCACAGTGTAGCCAACATTGCACAGTGTAGCCAACATTGCACAGTGTAGCCAACATTTAATTTATATTCTTATATTCAACATGAGCTTCCTAAAAAGGGACTCTAACCTAAACATTTGTTAGTTATAATGATTTGATCTTTATTATTATGTGGATGAGTTTGTGATCAATTAGTAATACTTTCATTTACACAGGAAAATTTGACCAACTAAGATTCAAAATAAAAACATCTTTGCATTAAATGGATTAAATTTGAATGAAGGCCGACTTAGAGCATATTAATTTTTATATCACTTTGTCCTACTTAAATTAGCCTGTAACCAAACCTTATTTTAATTTATAATCATGTATAACAATTCCATATTATGTACCTATACATATTATGTAACAAGTTTTGACCTACTTACATTTACTTGTAGGACAGTTTGACCTATCTGTGCATCATCCAGGATGTTCAAGTTATACGTGTGACTAGTCAACACTGGAGGATTGTCATTGACATCATCCACATGTATGTTGACTATCAGTGAGTCCACCTGAATGATGCATACAAGATGCATTTGGTCAATGCTCAGGAGAGTAGATTAGAAAATGTTGTAACTCTGTCAAGCTGTACTTAAGAATGCAGATTGTTACAATATTTATGTGTTTATTTGTAGAATTCTTTGTAGCTAGTCTTTTACGAGAATCTGTTTTTGTATCACTGTTGAAATTCTGGGTTAGATTAAGGGAAAGTGGCATATATTTTAATGGCTTTATGCCCTCTTCTTTATATAACTTACCACCACTATTTAAATTTACTAATGGGTCAGTCTACAGCGTATGTAACTTAGGGTTTAAAGTGGAAGGGTAGCCGTTAGAGATAAAATCAAATATTCGCCTGAGGGATACGGGGAATAACTGGGCACGTTTCTTTTAAAATAATCTTTTAATGATATGCGTAAAATTTCATCTAAACCAAGTCTTCCTTCATTTATTTTCTCATTCATATATTTTTATTTTTTTCAGTGTTTTTGTGCCCAACAAAGTGTTGTCATTTGATAGATTTTTACTATAATTTCCAGTTCCACGAGTTATTTGCATGTTTTTATCGTTATTAGTTATTGCGATATTTGTTATATGTAGAGATATGGATTTAGTTTTATATTTTTTATTAGAATTAATCCTATTGTTAATCAGTGACTAAAGCTCAGTGCACATGATCAAATTACTTTCAAATTTTCTTTCATACATTTGATGCGATTTTTGTATGAAGCCTTGTCACAAATTTCAAATTACTATTTGATTAAATTCTAATTTTTGACCAAAATAAAATAAACCAAATTTGAAACTAATTTAAAAAGAATTTGATCGTGTGAACTGATGCTTAATGTGTCTTATTTATCAGAAGTGTGTTGGAAATAACTCTACATTTGTTGCGTTCAATGTTGCTACATTTGCCCTCTGGTTAATTTTTACCTCTAAACAAACATGTTCCAAATGTAAATATTGAAAAGAAAATGAAGGTTCATAACGTGGTGATAAGGAAGTAGTGAGCTCATGCAAAGCTGCAGCCAGGACTGAGTTATTACTATATTTTTACTCACATATTCACGGTTCACAAACACCAGGCGGTAAGTGTCCTGTTTCTCCCTATCAATGACTGTGTTGGTCAAGATAGAGCTGAAATCATCAAATCAAACATTTCCGGTCTCATATCACTTCTTAATTACTTATAACTTATTCATAAACCTATTTAAACCAGTTCCCCTAGTAACCTGTATGTTCCGGTCATACAAATGAGTAAATACTATAGAAGGAAGCACAAGAGGTACGAACATACAGTATTTTTTCTTCTCCATTAGAAATAAATACATTAACTTAATGTTTATTAAAGAATCAGTATTAGAACTGTCTTGTGACTTTGTATGCCCAACCAAGAAGGTACTGAATTGATGGCATTAGATTCTTCAATTTGCACAATGTAATGAACCATAAGGCAAAGGCACAGTATGATTCATTTAAAATTTAAAGGACAGTTGTTTATCATAATTAGCTATACAGGCAATTAAGCACCAGGATTATCTGTAACAGTAAAGATGTGCTTACTCATGATCTGTTCTAAATTCTGTACTGTTTGTGATCAGTCCTGTGATCTGTTGAATGTTAAAATTTCTATAAGATAGAGATGGGAAGTCTAAAAATATATTTAAAATTGAATTATTTGATACTGAGGAAAAGCAGTACTTAATTTAAGATGTGCACTGCGGGAAATTTGACTATTAGGGCAATCTTTTGATATTGGTTTGGGGTGGTGGGGGGGGGGGCTGAGCACCAACGCTTTTATTGGTAATAAATATAAATGCCCCACATGAGAACACCATTATCTCTCTTATCTCTTTAAATGCCCTTAACTTAATTTAAGATGTGTACTGCGGGAAATTTGACTATTAGGGCAATTTTTTGATATTGGTTTGGGGGGGTGGGGGGGGGGGGGCTGAGCACCAACGCTTTTATTGGTAATAAATATAAATGCCCCACATGAGAACACCATTATCTCTCTTATCTCTTTAAATGCCCTTGAACAACTATTTTTGCGGTGATCTGAAAATGCTGAAACCCTGCTGGTTTCTTGAGGAGCCAATTAATTATAAAATTTAGCTGAATAAAAATATATCAGTAGATGTGACATAACATACTAGTAAATTTCACATGATTAGTAGAATATTTTCTTACTGAGTTCACCATTGCACACAACCAAGGTTATTCCATCAAATAAATACAATATTAAACATAGCTCCCATGAACTTCTCAAATGTCTGCCAAAAAGCTTTAAATTCCAGTATCCACACCCCCCCCCCCCATTAAGTTACACTAAAGCCAACTTTAACCCCCTTGGATACAGGATAATGGTTGCCTACAGGTAAAACAGTGACTAGGGTCCCCAAGGGGATGTTCTCAGGTATTGTCACATCATGAACTTCAACTGAGCCATTCCCACCAGTAGAGCCCTCAATGACCTTGACAGTGACTGAAACTGTAGCACAGCGCCTGCAATGTAAACATCAAACTTTTATATTTAATTACATTTACATTTTATCTTACATTTTACTATACATCAATATTATTTCATTTAATCTAATTATTCTTTAATTTTTTTTCTTAAAATGGGATTCTTACTGTAAAAGTGAATCCACCGGGTTATCACATGCGGTTGCCAGAAAGTAGCACGTAGAGATCACCGTCATGGGTTTAGACAAAGTTATTGCCCCTGACGTCTCATTAATGATAACTTTGCTGCAGTCTGTGATGGGTGGGATGAATTTCAGGCTGTATGTAATTCTGGCATTGTCTCCCTTGTCAAGATCATTTGCCTCAATCTGGATAATGAAGAAATTTCAGGGAACATATCATAGAGTACATAGATATGTCTATAGAATTATGAATTATTTTCTTACCTACATACATTAAACAAAACTATAATTCCACAATATATGATAACGAGCCCCCTGAAATCTCTGCGTTCTAGTAAATCAAAGTATAAAAAAACCTAACAAATAAACTTTCCGTGACATTATTAACATTGACCATTAACTGCTGACCACTCAACTCTAAAGAAATATTTGAAAAACACAGACACCTGCCCAGTGACACAAAGGAAATTGAATAACAATTTCACCAACAATCCAGGTACTCCTCTCGAACCTGTAAAAACTCACCTTTCCCACTGGCCAATTTTCAGGGCTGTGGCTGAATATGGTAAATTCATAAAGTGGATCTGGAAATATTGGCATGTGGTCATTGTAGTCCTGTATGTGAACAGTTATATCTGTTGAACAGGCAGATGTGTCGGCACACGGACTGCCAACGGCTTTCTCCTTCTCCCGTAGATGCACCTGATAAATTCAAGTGCAGCAAAAAGATTAATGGATGAGAAGAAAAAACATTAGCATCTATATTTGAATTGAGGTGAGATGACTTTTAAAAACAAAAAATTCACTGCACAGTAGTAAGGATCTTGAAGCCAATTAGTGTTGGTGCCGAATGCAAGAAATAACAGGGATGTAATGATGTAATGTGTCAGCCATAATAATAATAATAATAATAATAATAAGAGGTCTTATATGCGCAGTACCCCAGCCTAGGGCTGGGCTCACCACGCTGTACATAAAAATTTTATCAAAAGAGACATAATCATGACATTAAAATAAAATACATATATGAAATAAAGAACAGCAATGTATATTCACCCACCCCAACACAAAACTTTTACAAGGCAAACCATGGACGGCAGCCAGCAAGATCGTTTATCAGTCAGTCAGAGGAGGGGAATCACTCAGGGTAGTATAATTTAAAAAGATCTGTTTTGAGTGCAGTTTTGAAGGCCTGGGTGGTTGGTATATTGCGTATGTGTTGTGGCAAAGAATTCCATTGTTTGGGGGCGCAGAAAGAGAAAGATCGTTCACCATATGTTTTAGTGTGTGTCTTGGGAATGGACAGAATATGCGTGTCTGCAGAGGAGCATGTTTCAGTTGGTATCATGTGTCAGTCATGTGACATAAGAGTCATAGTTTCAAGCAAACAGGAGAAATGAAATTTAAGAAAAAAAAAATTTTTTGTTTAAAAAGATTTAAGAAAACCAGAGCGCAGTGAGCATGCTAAAGTAGCATGGATACCGGCGCCCTATAAATATCCAATCCAATCCAACATCATGACAAAAAACTTACCTTGACATGAACTTCCACCTTGCCACGCAATGCTGATGCATTAACCACCGTTAGCCAAAATTGTGAAGTTACGTTGTCATATTTCAGACCAAATGCTTGAAGATCATCCGATGTGATGTTGTAATCGAACTTGGCATTTTCCCCCTGTTTTAATAATACATACCTTAACTGTGACAGAGTGTTGCGTTATGTATAATTTAGCTGGTAAAATTCGTACCAAAGAAAACTTTTGGTATAACTTTTTTAAATTTTATTCAGTGGCCTCTCTTCAAAATGGCATCTGCACTCAAGAAAAACTTAACATGAAATAGCTAGACAGGCATATTTCAAAATACAAAAAAATGCATGTGAAACAATTTCTTATAAACTTGTCAATATAGATATGATAGATAATATCAAAACATGAACAAACTTGTTTTAATTATACGTAGGCCTGTAACTTACTAATATAAATTCTGCAACAGCCACCATCTAAATGATCACTAATTAAGCCACTACATGAGTTCATTGATGGCTGATTTCTACGCCACAGAAATACTTTAGATGTTTTGTGTTTAAATTGTTATGATTGTAAAATGTTCTCTTTGTTAAAATATGTATTTTTTTATGTGCTGAAATTGAATATGTAAAATGTAATAAAAAAACATTTCCATTTATTTGGATCAATAAAACAATCTTATGTTATCTGATCTTATCTTGTCTTTAAAACAAAACAATATCTTTTAATAAAAAATCAGTGTAATATGTCTCATGATTCACAGCCCATTTTACTAAGGTGACGCAAAAATCCAGTGTAAGGTTTTATTACCTGGTCTTCATCCTTAGCATTCATCAAGACCAGGTAAGTGTTTACTTGTGTCATCTCTGATATTGTTATGTCTGTGACCTGGTTGGTAAACTTGGGCCAGTTGTCATTGATGTCCTCCACTTCAATAATCAGAATGGCTGACGTTCTCATCTGATCATTGTCCACTTGGGTAGCCTTGAACAGTTAAAAAAAATATTTAAAAAAATAAATAAATAGTTTTATTTGAAAAATTAGTTTCATAAGGTACACTAATAATCAATAGGCCTATATTATTTCTTTTTTTTTTAATTAAGAAATGGTCACAGCGTGTCAATGTCAGGTGATGACACATGCTGGATACTGCCCCACTTTTGTCTTGGTAACCTCAAGTTCTGGGACATATATTTATAAATAACTCCAATCTCTGCGCAGTCACGTTTCCCGGTGTGATCCCGATGGGATCGCGTAACTGATGGGTTCCAGTTTACTGTTGGATCTCGTTCCCCTTACCTGGCCTCTATGGGATCATTCTCAGTGCGATTTTGTTCGAATATGCTTTTAGATCCCATTATATATCCCCGTAGAATATAGAAGCTTCTAGAACATTCTAAATTAAATTTGATATCCTCCATGAAACGTGTAAAAAGTTACTTTTCTACGTAATTATTTCTCAAATGAGAAATATTATACTACTATAACTATAGTACATTTACATTGAAATAGGGGCCCCGGTGGGGGCTTATTGAATAAGGTAACTTTTTAGTTATGTCTCAGATGGGGGTGGCGGGGAAGCCTATAAAGAAGAATTAAAATTTAAAATTTGTCCCATTAAAATCGGTTTAAAAATGCCATAGATATTGCTTTCTTAAACCATCAAACTTTCTAGAGGACTCTAGATCTCCCCTGAACTGAATGGATTGCATATTATTAGTTTTAAATCCACAGCTATTTCAATGCGGACTTAGAAGGGTATTGCTAGATCCACCAATTCACATAAAACCTATAGTGTTGTCTAAGCCTATTATAATTTATATAGCTTAAATAAGGAAAATGAAATTGGGCCTCTGGCCCAGAGGAATGGATATTATAAGTTCAGTACCCTTTGGTATTTGAATGTGGATAGTAAAGTGTATTTGTTCTAACTTTGGTCAAGATCCATCCATTCATGTAGGAGTATTTTTTAGTAATTTTATTTACATAGCTCATTTTGGAAAAAACAACATTTTGGGCCCCCGGCCTCAAACGGAATGTTATAAAAAGTTTATAACCCCTTAAGAGTTTCTTTCAAATAATGACGGATATATGTGCCAAGTTTGGTCAAGATCGATCATTCCATGTAAAAGCCTTTGTGGAACATACAGACAGACCCACAAACTTTCTCTTTTATATATAGGTGTGATAAACTTTATTGTGACAAAAATTTGCCTACCGTTATAGTGACTGAGTATTCACTTTTAACTTCATGGTCCAGTTGTGTGAGAATTTTCACTTTAGCTGTGACATTATCAATGGTTATATTCAGGTCACTGGGCATGGATTCTGTTGAACATATAATATAATAATAGTGTAGTGCCAGGACACAGAGTCCTATTATTGTGATATTATCCTTCATGATGGGACTCACAACAATGGACACCAACATGGGCATGGGCCCAGAATTTTGAAACTTTCTCACTAGTCACATTATGATGCTGTAGTCAGTTGTACACTCAGTGAAGTCAGCACTTTCAATTTCGTAAATATCATCAGCGTTTTAGCTCCGTCTGTGTTGCAGTACCGTTGCAGCACTATTAGAATTGTACCGGCACTGTTGAGGTGCTGGCAGTGTTAAAATGTGCCACTGAAGGATGCTGAGACAAAAATTAAACTTATCAGTGGGTACTTACCGATACTGTAAATGATGGTTGTATTAAGTCCCAGATCTCCATCGTAAGCATGTACTGCAGGTGTTGCCTCAAAGCTTTGGTTTGATAAATCAGTCTGTAACATGACCAATATTCACAAAGTAAATCGTGTTTTATAACCCAAAAATATGAGAACTAAACATCACCAAAATAAAGTAATTATTTTACTGTGTAAGAAGTGATGCATGTCTGTTGTGATGCCAACAGTAATTATTTTATCGTGTAAGAAGTGACGCATGTCTGTTGTGTGACGCCAACAGTAGTTATTTTACTGTGTAAGGAGTGACGCATGTCTGTTATGTGACGCCAACAGTAGTTATTTTACGGTGTAAGAAGTGACGCATGTCTGTTGTGTGACGCCAACAGTAGTTATTTTACTGTGTAAGAAGTGAAGCATGTCTGTTGTGATGCCAACAGTAGTTATTTTACTTGTAAGAAGTGACGTTTGTATGTTATGTGACGCCAACAGTAGTTATTTTACTGTGTAAGAAGAGATACATGTCTGTTATGTGACGCCAACAGTAATTATTTTACTGTGTAAGAAGTGACGCATGTCTGTTGTGTGACTTGATGATATTTTGGTGTCTGCCTTGTGTCTTGTTTGTGTGCTTGTAGTGACCTGTAATGTTTTTTTTCTAAGTGAGCTGTGCTCAGGCTTTTAAATGCAGATTCTTGCACATGATTTATGTTGTTTTTTTACACTATGTGACATAAGCAGAAAAAGGGACATCCATCATTCTATTGCTAAAATTATCAACATCATATGACAACTTCCTGCAAATGAAATGCCTATCTCGCACTCGTCCGTCCACTACTGGAATATCGTGCGATCATCTGGGACCCACACCTTAAGCAAGACGTGGACAAGATGGAGCGAATTCAACGTAATGCGGTGCGTTTTATCGCTCGAGACTACAAATCCACTGCTCCTGGATTCGTCACTGGCCTCTTAAAAAGATTTGACATCCCCTCCCTTAAAGACAGACGAGAGGGACTCCGCCTGATAAGTGATATTCTTATATAAAGTGATCATGGGACTGGTGCTGGCCATCCCAGCAGGCACGTACCTCACCCCACAGAAGCCGGGTAGACTAATCAGATCAAAACCCTCACTCAACACTGACTTCAGTACTGACATTTCCATAAACAATTACACCCGAAACAATAGCAAATGCTTCAAAGTGCCTAAGTGCAACACAGTGCAGCATCAACAATCTTTCTTCCCACGCACAATAATAGCATGGAACCACCTGGGCGATGCCACTGTGAACTCGACATCGGTCGAAAGTTTCAAGGATGCCCTAGCATCAGCTAGGAGCTGTTAAAATAGCAAAATCATACCCCCAACCGTTGCAAAGATGCCAGTACATGGATGCAGCAATGAAACACTACCAGAACCAGAAAGAACCAGGATGTGAATGTGGCCTACAGTTGTGTTCAAAACATCTCAAAAAAGCATAAACGAGTATGGCCTTACCCCCTCTGGCACCTTGAGAATGAAAACACCAACATCAAATACTGGTTTCTCATCATCTACATCATCTATAAGGATGGTAATTTGCGTGGTGGTTGTCCGATACACTTGACTGTCTATCTAAGCAACAAAAAAGAAATTTTTAACTTTTAAAACGTGAGTTATTAAGATAAGATTACATATTTATTTTATTTATTTAGGCATTTTTATATAGCGCTTACCATAAAGCTCTAAGCGCTTTACAATTATTAAAACATGTAAACTAAGTAAATAAAAATGAGACACTAGGATAGTAACTACTATACTATAGAAACAATGAAAATGGCTATAAAACGAGGACACTTTGACACTTCAGGATCAACCCGAAACAGAAAATGAGGTAGGGCAAGGAGGGTGCATCAGAGGTCATAGGCGGACCTAAACAGATGAGTTTTAAGGGACTTTTTGAAAATGGACGAGGTTTCACAATGACGGATATGGAAGGGGAGCTGGTTCCAGAACGTGGGCCCATGGAAGCAGAAGGAGCGTTCACCGATGGTCTTAGTTTTGGTTCTTGGGATTGAGAGGGTTCTACTGTCAATGGAAGAACGTAGTTGTCTTGTATATAAGAATTGTATTAGATATAAGAATTGGGTCACTGACAAGGTCAAAGATATGCATCAGAATAACATGTGACAGATCAGAATAACACATAACAGATCACAAAGCAAGTAACAGATCAGAATAACAGTTGACAGATGTTTTCATTATTTATATTATGCGAATGTTTTCATTACTGATATTATGTGAATGTTTTGATTATTTATATTAAGTGAATGTTTTGATTATTTATATTAAGTGAATGTTTTGATTATTATATTAAGT
This sequence comes from Lymnaea stagnalis, assembly GCA_964033795.1. Classification (NCBI taxonomy): domain Eukaryota; kingdom Metazoa; phylum Mollusca; class Gastropoda; family Lymnaeidae; genus Lymnaea; species Lymnaea stagnalis. The sequence goes on from CAXITT010000335.1 coordinate 273,292, forward strand.
GAAAATTTTGATTATTTATATTAAGTGAATGCTTTGATTATTTATATTAAGTTAATGTTTCAAAATCTTTTATTTAAATTGTAAAAAGTATATAAATGTCCTTGACCCTAGAAGCAGAAATTATTGATAAGCAGTTAGAAACAAGACTCAATAATGGACAATATTAAAGTGGTCTACCTTCTGTGTTGTCAGGGTGACCACACAATCCATATCTGCTGACATGTGCCAGGACAAGACCCTGGCAATGTCATCTTGATGGACCAGCGCCAGGTGGCCAATCTGACAAAAAAAGATGTATAGCAAATGACAGAATGTAAACAAAAGATGTATATCAAATGACAGAATGTAAACAAAAGATGTATAGCAAATGACAGAATGTAAACAAAAGATGTATAGCAAATGACAGAATGTAAACAAAAGATGTGTAGCAAATGGCAGAATGTAAACAAAAGATGTATAGCAAATGACAGAATGTAAACAAAAGATGTATAGCAAATGACAGAATGTAAACAAAAGATTGATAGCAAATGACAGAATGTAAACAAAAGATTGATAGCAAATGACAGAATCTAAACACAATATATACTTAGAAAACTCTTGTATAGATAATCTCTTCATATAAATACTTTTTTCATATGATGTATTCATATAAATAATCTCTTCATATAGATAATCTGTTCATACAAATTATCTCTTTATACAGATAGTCTATCATAATTTTGTTCATTACTTTGACATCAGTAATTTAAAAAAAAAAAAGAGTATTAATATGCCTGATGATGATACTATTTCCATTGTACCGGTACAACTCTCTGGTACAACTCTCTTTTTCTTCTTCTTATATTTGAGGGGCCAAAGATCAATTTGTTGATCATTCTGGCTCCTGGTTTAAATTCAGAGTTTCTCTTAGATGGGTTGCCGTCCAAGCTAACGACAAGCTTATTGATCAGCTAAGAAACGGTTGATTGAACCAAAGGTCAACACCTCCACATTTCACTGTCTTACTTTTCCCAGGATGTCTGCGTCACTGTCGGCCGGCAGAAGGGCACACGTCCTGCGGGGAGCTTTCAACACTTGTTCTCTCTCCTTGACCCGGGCCACGATCAACTTGTCCACAGTGTCCACCTGGGGAATGCCAGAGTAAACTGTTACATTAGTCAGGTGACACAGTCAAGAGGGTACTGTCATACTATGGGGAGTTTGATGGTCATACTATGGAGAGTTTGATGGTCATACTATGGAGAGTTTGATGGTCATACTAGGGGGGAGTTTGATGGTCATACCAGGGGGAGTTTGATGGTCACACTAGGGGAGATTGATGGTCATACTAATGGGAGTTTGATGGTCATACTAGGGGGAGTTTGATGGTGATACTAGGGGAGATTGATGGTCATACTAATGGGAGTTTGATGGTCATACTAGGGGGAGTTTGATGGTCATACTAGGGGAGATTGATGGTCATACTAATGGGAGTTTGATGGTCATACTAGGGGGAGTTTGATGGTCATACTAGGGGGAGTTGGATGGTCATACTAGGGGAGATTGATGGTCATAATAATGGGAGTTTGATGGTCATACTAGGGGGAGTTTGATGGTCATACTAGGGGAGATTGATGGTCATACTAGGGGAGATTGATGGTCATACTAGGGGAGATTGATGTTCATACTAGGGGAGATTGATGGTCATACTAGAGGAGATTGATGGTCATACTATGGGAGATTGATGGTCATACTAGGGGAGATTGATGGCCATATTAGGGGAGATTGATGGTCATACTAGGGGAGATTGATGGTCATACTAGGGGAGATTGATTATCATACTAGGGGGAGTTTGATGGTCATACTAGGGGAGATTGATGGTCATACTAGGGGGAGTTTGATGGTCATACTAGGGGAGATTGATGGTCATACTAGGGGAGATTGATGGTCATACTAGGGGAGATTGATGGTCATACTAGGGGAGATTGATGGTCATACTAGGGGAGATTAATGGGCATACTTGGAGAAGATTGATGGTCACCGGGAGTGGGGGGGGGGGTGTTGATGGTTTGTTTTTTCCATGGTTTGAATTAAAACTGTTCCCTATAAAATTAAGTGAAGATAGAGTTACCCTATAAAATTTTAAGTCAAGATATGTTTTCTCATTAAAATTAAATGAAAATATATTCTTCCCCAAAAAAAACATTTGCATATTTGTTTTCCACCCATTTAATCACTTTTCAATTCTTATCTGATTATAATTGACCAATTATATTATTAGGTTAAGAATTATTTTGTTAAAACACAGATGGCATCTTTTGCAATTTGGAGTTGTGTATGACTAATATCATAGTGACTCTATCTACTCACGGACTGCAGTTGATTGCTGGGTATATTCTGTTTCCTGAGTTCTGCCCTCAGAGTCTGTTCTTCTTTCTGTGCTTCATGTACAACACCTGGCAATGGTCAAGAAATAATGTTAATGGTCTCAGGTGGTCACAAAATATTTTGATGGTCTCTTAATGGTGGTCACAAAATATTTGGATGCCTCTTACTTGTGGTCACAAAATATTTGGATGGTCTCTTACTGATAGTCACAAAATATTTGAATAGTCTCTTACTGGTGGTCACAAAATATTTGAATGGTCACTGGTGGTCACAAAATATTTGGATGGTCTCTTACTGGTGGTCACAAAATATTTGGATGGTCTCTACTGGTGGTCACAAAATATTTGAATGGTCTCGACTGGTGGTCACAAAATATTTGTATGGTCTCTACTGGTGGTCACAAAATATTTGAATGGTCTCCTACTGGTGATCACAAAATATTTGGATGGTCTCTTACTGGTGGTCACAAAATATTTGAATGGTCACTGGTGGTCACAAAATATTTGGATGGTCTCTTACTGGTGGTCACAAAATATTTGGATGGTCTCTACTGGTGGTCACAAAATATTTGAATGGTCTCTACTGGTGGTCACAAAATATTTGTATGGTCTCTACTGGTGGTCACAAAATATTTGAATGGTCTCCTACTGGTGATCACAAAATATTTGGATGGTCTCTTACTGATGGTCACAAAATATTTGAATGGTCTCTTACTGGTGGTCACAAAATATTTGAATGGTCTCTTAGTGGTGGTCACAAAATATTTGGATAGTCTCTTAATGGTGGTCACAAAATATTTGAATGGTCTCTTACTGGTGGTCACAAAATATTTGGATGGTCTCTTACTGGTGGTCACAAAATATTTGAATGGTCTCTTACTGGTCGTCACAAAATATTTAAATAGTCTGACAATAGTGGTCACAAAATATTTGGATGGTCTCAAAGTGCAGGAAAATAAAGGGTTTTCAAAAAAAAAGGTGTAGGGCAGTGTTTCCCAACCTGTTTTGTGCCATGCCCCGACCTAAGCCTTTCGGAAACTCTTATGCCCCCCCCCCGACCTAAGCCTTTCGGAAAC
>CAXITT010000335.1:276791-302923 GCA_964033795.1 Lymnaea stagnalis
CCCCCCGCCCTTCAAAAACTCTTTAGCCCCCCCCCCCGACCTTAAGCCTTTGAAAACTCTTATGCCCTTCCCCCCCCCACCTAAGCCCCATGCATCATATACTTATAATTTTTAATATTCAAAAATAGGGTTGTTCACTGAAAAAACTTAAATGATATGTTTTAGGAAGAAATCACTAGGAAATTGGTGAGGAAACAGTAAGCAAATTTTCAAAACAATTAATGGAGAACTGAAATACAAGTACCAAATATTATTTTAATTATTTGTAATTAGTGAGATCTTTGTGCTTGTTGCTTGCTGCAAAAGAGATTGTATGTTAAGTTCCATTTTTGTTATCTTCAGTCATTTCATCTATTTTTCTGCTAACGGTAGAGTATGATTGGCAGTTGCAGTATGAGCAGTAAATAGAGACTTTAATGTTGCTCTTGTTTCAAAATACAAGTTAAATCATAGTAGACGGATGATTTTCAAATTCTAAGAATTCATCTTCCGCTTCCAATAGCCCCCCTTGTGGGGGTTGGGCCTCACATTGGGAAACACTGGTGTAGGGAAATATTTGTGCTAATAAAATGAATCTTCATATTTATTGATACAAAAACTGAGCCCGAAAATATTTCAACCTTCCTATTTTAAACTTCTAATTTATTTTTATTTTTTTTTGGATAAAGCTAAAAATGTTTGCATACATTTAAAAATAAATTTAACAATTTTTGGCCAATTGACTTAACAAAAGGCACACGAGATAATTAACTGGCTGCTGAAACAGAAAGAAAAAAAAAAACATTAGAGTTCAACCCAAGCCAGACTGACCCTAACCTAAGCAAAACTAACCTCTGAGTTCTGATATGAGCTGCTGCTGAGTTTCAAACATAGACTTGTAGGCTCGGATTGTGTTCTGCAGGGCATCTCTCTCCTTGGACAGTGCCGCCATCTGCTGCTGCTTTTTGGCATCTGGAACAGACATGGACGATGGTCAGTTTAATAAAACTTCCCAAATTCAACACACCGTTTGTTACTTATTCTGCTACCTAAATTCTACTTCAAAATTCCTGTACAGGGACGTGCAATACCTTTAAGTACCTCAATCAGTCATCATCAAGAACTGATTAAAGTGGACCAACCAGTTACATTTGATTTTTAGATTAACATATTTTGATGGGATGCATCAGCTCAATCCAATAAATAATCTAGCAAAATTAACACACGCACACACAAAATAATTTTAAAAAAAAAAAAATTTGGTTTCTTTGAATTTATGTTAAGGGAAAAACAGCTTTCAAGGTTTCATTTTAAAACTGAGATTGGTTGTTGATTTTAGGATACCGAATTTTTAAAAAACATAATTTTAAAAAATCCAGAATGTGTATATTTGATAAACACAATAGTTACTGGCGTTGTTTGTCAAACCATACTGCAGGCTTTAATGGGGTCAGCTCAATTACAGGTAGGTCACTTCCAAAAATATATGACTGTCTTTTATATGAAATGCAAGATCACATTGTTTTAGCACGTGTGTAGTCTGCTGTCAGTTAACAAGTTGGCGAAAGTACAGATATCATCATCACAGTGAAAAATTCAACAATAGTCATTGGCATGGGAAAGGGGATTTGGGGGGGGGCGGGTGAGTCGGCACTTTTTTCCTTTGTATGGTGGGGTGGCATTCTTTGGGGAAGTGCACAGTTTCTTTCATGGAAGGGGGGGGGGGGGGGGNCCACAAACATTTTGACAAATCAATTTTTAAAATTGTTCACTTTGGAGGCTGCCTGCCTGGGAATGATTTACCCAACATTTCAAATCAATGTCCAAACTAGGTTTGTCCATCTGTTATTTTTTTATTCCAAAAAAATGGCTATAGTTAATCCAATAGGAGGAAAAGGGGGGGGGGGGGCAGCGGCGCTTTTTCTATGCTCAATGGTTTCTGAAAACATTTCCATAGACCTGGTGTCATGAGAACTTGACTTGCCAAATATAATTTTTAGTCTTAAAACCAACATGAAGCGTTTTTTGAGAAAATAAGTTACTTAAAAAATTATTTAAATAAACTTCATGTTAAATTATCAAGAAAACTAGTGAGGCATGCAAATGGTGAATCCTTACTGTTACAAACTGAGTGGGGAAATTATTGAGAGACCAACTTAAATACTTTAATTTTGTCCATCACTAGCCCATCATTGTCCGTCACTAGCCCATCATTGTCCGTCACTAGCCCATCATTGTCCGTCACTAGCCCATCATTGTTCATCACTAGCCATCATTGTCCGTCACTAGCCCATGACATGGATTCAGATCCCATGTTTTGTATCAAAACCTGTCATAATAAACACATAATTGTATCATTGAAGTGTGAACTGGGTGGGTTCACCTGCTCCCCCACCTGGAACTAATCAATAAGGGTGCCGGTCTCCCAGGACCTTGGTGATAAGAAGGACGAGTCCAATAAATAAGGCATGGCTAATCAAGGGAAAAGGTGGCAATTTATTGATTTGTTGCCGAGGGGGTGGCTCATCATTGAGTTTGGGCGTGTGTCAATGACTGGCTATTCATCAGGGCATTGTGGGTGGGCGCACACCTTGGCAAACTTTCAAGCAATGTGGGCTGAGCACATACCTTGCTGACAATCCTTTCACAAGTTATCCACACGCTGTGGAGTCACATCGGCAGTCAATCGAGATTTTTGCCTGTGTTTTGTTCTCAAGGGGAGTCATGATTTTACTCAAACCAAGGCATTCTCGTCAGGGATTGGTAGCCAAGTGTAAGACTAATCAAACTAGTTCTATCTAGATAGTATGTGTGTAACTGTATGTAAGACCAATCAAACTAGTTCTATCTAAATAGTATGTGTATACCTGTATATAAGACACTCCCCAGCTCATCTGAAACTCGTGAATCCAAGCATGATGGCTTGATTGCTTTTATATGAGGAGTTCACCCCACTAAAGCACACAACATTTCAAGTCAAACATTTCTCATCCTCTGAACTTTTCATCCCGCCAAGTGTTACATCAAAGTAAATAATGACTCCGGTAACAATGAGGAAACTCCCGCCCGACCTGGTTACTCTGACTGAACATGACCACCTGCCCCGTGCGCCAAGACTGAGGGTTCAGGTAGGATAATCATTTGGCAAAATGTTTTTTGAGCTGATGCATAACATTATTTTGTAAACATTTTCTTTTTCAAACTTGTACATTCTATTTTGTACACAACTTCCATTGGATACATAGTCCAAAACTTTCCATGCACCCCCCCCCCAATCCTATTTTTGCATATTACTCCAGGGATATATATTTCTAATATATCTTGTTAACCCTAAAAATTAAAGTCTTTTAATAGAACTAGAAATAATACCCCAAAAAAATTGAGTAAAATTTACATCCATAAAAGGAGCAGACTTTCTTTTACAAAAATATGTCAATTTTACTTCAGATAATGACCAATTCAAAAGGCTATGTGGAGCTCAACCTAAGCCATCGTGACTTAAGGATTGTCCCGCCCGAAACCTTTCAGATGGTCAGTACCGAGGTATTACGTCTGACCCATAACCACATTGATCTGTTGCCGATGATGATCGCCTACCTCAGACTTCTCAAGTAAGAACAGATTGTGTATAAACTCAGTCACGTCAGGGGTTGATAAAACAACACAAGAAGTAATGCAACTGGTATTGTATAAACACATTCACAAGTTTAACTACACAAGCAGTAATGTAGTCAGCATTGCATAAACTCAATCCCATGTCAGGGGCTTAGAGAACACAAGCACTAATGTAGCCGGCATTGCATAAACTCAATCACATGTCAGGGGCTTAGAGTACACAAGCACAAATGTAGTTGGCATTGCATAAACTCGATCACATGTCAGGGGCTTAGAGTACACAAGCACTAATGTAGCCGGCATTGCATAAACTCAATCACATGTCAGGGGCTTAGAGTACACAAGCACTAATGTAGCCAGCATTGCATAAACTTGATCACATGTCAGGGGCTTAGAGTACACAAGCACTAATGTAGCCGGCATTGCATAAACTCAATCACATGTCAGGGGCTTAAGAGTACACAAGCACTAATGTAGCAGGCACTGCATAAACTCAATCACATGTCAGGGGCTTAGAGTACACAAGATCTAATGTAGCCGGTATTGCATACACTCCATCCCATGTCAAGTAGAGGGTTGTCTAAAGGATTGTCTAAAGGGATGTCTAAAGGGTTGTCTAAAGGGTTGTCCGGGTTGATTGTGAGGTTGAATCTCTGATCTGAAAGAGTGAAGCAGACCAAACTTAACAGATTCTACATCACCATGCCTCTGTCAAGACATCTCCATTTCAAAGTTTAAACAGCTCAAGTCTACACTTAGTGTGTCCTGGCTGAGTAGACTTAGTGTCTTGGCTGAGTAGACTTAGTGTCCTGGCTGAGTAGACTTAGTGTCATAACAAGCAGGTGTGTCTAAAGAAAGTCTCAGCCCATACATTATGTCATAACAAGCACGTGTGTCTAAAGAAAGTCTCAGCCCATACATTATGTCAGACTAACAAGCAGGTGTGTCTAAAGAAAGTCTCATCCCATACATTATGTCAGACTAACAAGCAGGTGTGTCTAAAGAAAGTCTCATCCCATACATTATGTCAGACTAACAAGCAGGTGTGTCTAAAGAAAGTCTCATCCCATACATTATGTCAGACTAACAAGCAGGTGTGTCTAAAGAAAGTCTCAGCCACACAAGATGGGGTGAGAGAAAGGACAGCAAGGGTGAGGGAAGGACAGGGGAGGGGCGAGGGAACACACAAGAGGGGTGAGAGAAAGGACAGCAAGGGTGAGAGAAAGGACAGCAAGGGTGAGGGAAAGGACAGCAAGGGTGAGAGAAAGGACAGCAAGGGTGAGAGAAAGGACAGCAAGGGTGAGAGAAAGGACAGCAAGGGTGAGGGAAAGGACAGCAAGGGTGAGAGAAAGGACAGCAAGGGTGAGAGAAAGGACAGCAAGGGTGAGGGAAAGGACAGCAAGGGTGAGGGAAAGGACAGCAAGGGTGAGGGAAAGGACAGCAAGGGTGAGGGAAAGGACAGCAAGGGTGAGGGAAAGGACAGCAAGGGTGAGGGAAAGGACAGCAAGGGTGAGAGAAAGGACAGCAAGGGTGAGAGAAAGGACAGCAAGGGTGAGAGAAAGGACAGCAAGGGTGAGGGAAGGACAGGGGAGGGGCAAGGGAACACCCAAGAGGGGTGAGAGAAAGGACAGCAAGGGTGAGGGAAGGACAGGGGTGGGGGGCAAGGGAACACCCAAGAGGGGTGAGAGAAAGGACAGCAAGGGTGAGGGAAGGACAGGGGAGGGGTGAGGGCGAAAGAATGGCATGGGCCGCCAAGAAAGTCAAAAGCGAGGGGCCAGTGAAGTGTGTATAATGCTAAGGGCTTAGAATGTGGACTATTTCTATGATCGTGGTCTTCTGTCTCAGAGTGCTGGACATGCAGCACAACTTGCTGGTCAGTCTACCAGAAACATTGGTCAACTGCAGGCACCTGGCGGAGCTACAACTGACCGCAAACAGATTGACAGAGTTACCTAGGACCATCGGTGGACTCAAGAACCTCAGAGTGTTGAGACTAGGGGAAAACCAGTTTGAACAGCTGCCCCAGGAGGTATGTTGTTAGGGGACCACTAGAGATTACTACCGAATGGTTGGTACGGTCTTAATGTCCTTGGTTTCATACTATCTACTAGAGATTACTACCGAATGGTTGGTACGGTCTTAATGTCCTTGGTTTCATACTATCTACTAGAGATTACTACCGAATGGTTGGTCTAGATTCGTTTCCTTGGTTTCATACTATCTACTAGAGACTACTACCGAATGGTTGGTCTAGAATTGTTTCCTTGGTTTCATACTATCTACTAGAGACTACTACCGAATGGTTGGTCTAGATTTGTTTCCTTGGTTTCATACTATCTACTAGAGACTACTACCGAATGGTTGGTCTAGATTTGTTTCCTTGGTTTCATACTATCTACTAGAGACTACTACCAAATGGTTGGTCTAGATTTGTTTCCTTGGTTTCATACTATCTGATAGACAATACTATTGAATGGTTGTCCCCGATGTTTGGTCAAGACTTAACTTCCTTGGTCCACATTCCAGGTTGGTCAGATGACCTCTTTAAGAGTTCTTGATCTCCATGGCAACAAGCTATGGCACCTGCCTTTCTCGTTACAAGAACTCAGGCATCTCCTCAGGCTGGACCTCAATGACAACATGTTTGACCACATACCCCTGGTGGTGACCAAGATCACATCCCTACAAGCCCTGACCATGGCCAAGTAAGTTCTAAAATGTCTCACACCCCTGGTTGTGGGCACCGTTGGGCTAATTTTAAGTTGGCGCTTCTGCTCATCAATTTCTTATATTAATTTGTAGAATTGTACGTAGAGAACTGAATGATTTGATTGTAATTATTTCTTGTCATTGTACATACAGAATTGAATGATTTGACTTTAATTGTTTCTTGTCATTTAGGTGCAGAACAGAAATATTACATTCACTCGTTGGGACCCAGCTATTGCTCTTTAATGGCCCTGGCAAGTACATTACAGGCTTGCCTCAGCTGCTGGGTATTGCCATAAATTAGACTATTGGTTGGCTGGGAGAATCCCTGTCATGCCACTCATTAGCATCATTCACTCGGCTATAAGTGCTCGACTGTCTCCGGTGGCTGTCCACAGTGAACTCAGGTCCCAAAGTGGGTGTAACCTATTCAGGTAGCTTCGGTTAGGGCAGTGCTCTAGTCTTAATTGTGTAGTGAGACTAAGGTGTTTGTGTTTAAGACACCACCATTGATCTCCCTTTCTGTTAGGTTGAGGCATATTCCGGCAAAGCTTGCGGGCTGTCTGTCCATTTCCCGGATTCTTTAGCCATTCCTCTTTAAAGAGGTCCTTAATCCAGGTCTTGACCCCCAGTTGGGTCATTGGCAAGTACGTACAGAACTGAATGCTTTCATTGTCATTGTTTCTTGTCTATCAGAAACAGAGTAGCCGCCCTGCCAGTAGACTTTGACAGTTTGAAAAGTCTGAGAGAACTGAACCTTAGCCACAACAAGTTCGTGTCCATCAGTTCTATGCTGGTGGCCCTCCGGCACCTCAAGTACCTCAGCTTGGCCGGCAACAGCTTCAAGTTCCTGCCTCCGCACATGACACATTTACAGGTGGGTGCCGACTCTATTAATGTAACAAGATCACAGATAAAAGCTGTACTTTCATACACGGACGGAGGAGCTTGCCACATTCCAGTGCTTCAAATGGTCCTACACTGAGCCTGGCTAACATGATCTAAGAGTCCAAACATTAAGTCAATAAACATTAGTTTCTCATGCAATGAAGTAAAATAGTAAGAAAGATTACACAGGAGCTGTTCAGAGTTATGTTCCATGAAAGCCTTGGTACAACCTCTGATATGACCACAAGTTAGAGACCCGCACTACAGATGAGTCTGCTCATTATTAAACGATGGCCCAAGTAAAAAGATTAGATTAGAGGGTTCATTTATCAGGGCAACATTCAGTTCCAAGTGTCACACTTGCCAGCGGTGACGTTTATGTAAGCAATGTCTTTTCTAGAACCTACGAGTCCTCCATCTCCAAGAGAACAGCCTGCGCCATGTGCCGTCTGGCCTAAAACAGCTGTGCTACTACAATGTAGCCAAGAACCACCTGACAAGCTTCTCAGTGGAGGGCCTGAGGAACTTGTTATCATTGACAGCTTCTTGTAAGTACAGCATGTGTCACTGACAGCTTCTTGTAAGTAAAGCTAGTGACACTGACAACTTAAGTACAGCAGGTGTCACTGACAGCTTCTTGTTTTACACCCTATTAATAAAACAACTATGGTGCCACCCATATAGTACACATGCAAAAAAGTCAAGATTGCAACCCCCCCCCCCCCAACCAGTGTTGCATGCATAATTTTGTGGACAACCACGCCCCCCCCTCCCATTGCCTACGTACAATGAGCATTCAACCCATCCCCCCCAAAAAAAAAACACAATGCACCCCCCCCCCCCCCCCAACCAGTGTTGCATGCATAATTTTGTGGACAACCACGCCCCCCCCTCCCATTGCCTACGTACAATGAGCATTCAACCCATCCCCCCCAATAAACACATCAAAAGATAGTTTTCACATTGTTGGACAAGCCCAGTGGTAGCAAAAACATGCACTGCATTGCCCAGGGGTGCCACATTGCCAAGGGATGCCGCTTGTCCTCGGGCAGGGCCATAAGAAGGGGCGAAGGGAAGGGGTACTCATCCAATGTGCAAACATTTGGGAATGTTCTGAACATAGGACCTTCATAGTGAATAAAACTAAAAAAATCACATGAACTTCACAAAGACGTGGGGCCCAAAAAATCATCTTTACTGGTCAGCCCTAGGTGCACTTTTTTGCTGTATTTTGAGGGATGCCATAGCCAGGATTCACTTCAGGGGCCACTTTTCCTTGGCACAGACCCAGACCTGGATTACCATTTATTCCTCACAGAGGCATCCCAAACTATTACATGTGACAGCAGTAACTAACAAGTACCAATCCCTTTGCACTTACTAGGTGATACTTAGTGACCTCAAGACGTGTTTTATTTAATTTATCCAACACTTCATTTTATTAATTTTGAAAATGTATTGGCTATTTAGAAGTTTACTTGTAAGAATCTGACATAGTAGGTGCAAAACTAAATATCGCAAGGGCGTCGGGAATGGAACAAGTCTATGAGCCACTGGCATAGCCAAACAAAATACGTGACAGGACACAAGGCAGGTTGGATATACCATGGACTAATTATTACTAACAGGGCCAAGTAGGCTCATTATATGTTTGATATGTAGCAAGTTCCCTTTTCAAAACAAAGGGCAATATATATTGATGATAATTCCTACAAACATTATGTAACATTTTAAATTGTGACATATAGTTCATATTCTATTTATGGACTGTCAGAATTTCAGGGCAATTATTGCAGAATTTGTGAATAAATGTATGTACTTTTGGACTAACCCCCCCCCCCCCCGCAATATGTACACATAATTTCTAAAATCATCTCCTCCCCAGTGCGTAAGTACTATGTGGATGGTCCGTATTCTAATAAAGATACACAATGCTTTCTTTTGCTGCTTAAAAAAGGTGAAACATGTATGGAGATGAATGACAACTAATGGTCCAATGTGATAGTGTCAAGTCCAAGCATCATTCGTTTATTAATGTCCCAAAAATATCTTTACCCACATTCCCTTCTAACCAATGGTCCTCAAAATGAACACATCATTTTTCTTCTTTTTTTGGTTCCCGCAGACAATGATTTGGAGACCCCTCCTAGGGGACTGTACAAACTGAAATCTCTCAAGTTTCTTTACCTCAACAACAACCTGCTGACCGAGCTGGACGAGGATCTGGGGAAGCTCCGTGAGCTCAGAGTGCTGGACCTGTCAGACAACCACCTGACCCGTCTACCGCAGTCACTCTACAGACTGGCCAGGCTCCAGAGCTTCAATGTCAAAAACAACCACAGGCTGACCCGCACGAGGAGGGGGGAACTCAAAAAACAGGACAACATGGAAGGGAAGAGAAAAAAAGATGTCCAAAGGGCAGACAAGTTCCAGGGGAGCAGTGATACCAAGAAGATATTCTTGAGCCTAAGTGGAAAAATTAAATTTGGAAAAGAAGCGGATAAAGTTGACAGAAGGGAAAAAGACAAAAATTCCAAAGTCGGAGATCAGTCTTTAGAGAAGATGAATGGGTACGGGCCAGACATGCACACTGACGCAAAGACGACTCACAAACATGATCATCTAGATGACAAGGACAAGACAGTCTTAGAGCGAGGCAAAATGTTTGAAGGCCGGGGTGTCACCCTGCCTAATAAAGCATCTTTTCAGAAGAAAAGCAAAAAATCCAGATCCGAATCGGGAACTCTGAAGAAACAAATGGAGCAGGACAAACCCAGGAGTGTCAGAAGTCTCAAGGATATCCTTTTTGGAAGATCGAGTCAGAACCCGGGGAGGTCAAGGCGGGCCAAAAGCCCAGAGCTGGATAGAGGCTGGAACCCAGCAGCTACGATGAGATCTGCCCGATCGCTTCACTTCCCGTTGCATTACAACATGGAGGATGTGGAGAGGGGGTGGAGTGCTATGGACAGGGGAGATAAAGCCGGGGTTAACACAAGTGGAAGTCACTCTAAACAGACCAATGGATTCAAAGTACACAGACAACAAGATGCAGGTCACACCGTTGGAGTGCACCAACTTGAACCTCTTGTAGAATACAGACACTTTGATGATGATGACAGCTTTGGTCAGAGAAGAGTTATCCATGACAAAGAACCTGATGAGTTTGGTTCCAGAGTGGATAAAAGGTTAAAGGTGAGAGGGAGAAAAACTAGGAGACCTTTTTCCAGTGAGGACGGCGCATATCCCAACAAGGAAACGGCCCACAAGAATCATGGGAAGAAAGACCACAAATCCATCAGGCATCAACAGTCGGAATACCCCGAGGACAGACGGTCTGGTCAATGGCAGGAGCTGGACACCATGGAGAAGAAAATAGACAAATATTACCACAGAGATGACTATAGTGCTGTCTACACCAAGGTGGTCAAGTCTTTACCTGATTCAGATGAATACGTGAGATACGACCCAGGAGTGCGGGGAGACTCGGTGCACAGCTCAACATATCCGAGGAAGAGAATGCTTCAGCGGCAAGTCAGAGCCAAGCAGCAGCCACCGCACCATGATCAAGAAGAGCAACACGGCAGTGGACAAATCCATTTTTCCAAAGCCCAGCAAGGTTCACACCCCAGGTTTTCTAGAGGTGAGACGGAACCAAACTACCAACAACACTTCCTTGAAACTCAGGGGGATTCTGGGAGTGAGACTGACAGCTCTCGGGATTGGGCCGATGAAGACGATGAAAGACACAGTTTCGATGAGTGCTCTTCGCATCCTGGATCAAAGTTCTTTAGATTTCATGAGCAATCCCCAGACCCTGAGGATACCGAGTTCATTGACTACATTGATCCACCACAAAGTCAGATCAGGGTCGTCGGTGGGCTCATGAAAGGAAACCAGAGCTCGGCAGTTGAGTTCAGAAGGGGACAGAAGCCTCTCAGCTCTCAGTTTGACCACATCTTGTCCACTGTTGACGACCAGCCACCGGATGATGAACAAGAACATGGGAATGGCACGGCGCAACAGTCCAGAGGAAGGGGTGGCCATATTCATGAAAATTTCATCATGAAAAGAAATTCTATGCTACCAAACAGCAGGAGTTTGGATTCCCTCTTGGACCAAACATTCACGCAAGGCCAGGCCAATGGTCACAGGAGAGATGCCTCATCTGCCCACAGGGGAAAAAGTCAACCAGGGGCGGAGGACAGTAGGGAGGACCCAGCAGAGGGAGCTGCACACATCAACGGCACAGACCACAGCTTGTTGGGTGTGTGTAACCAGATAGAGTCCTTGCTGAACAAGGACTTGCTTCAGCCTGTCATCGGCTTTAGCGTCAATGGAAGTCGCAGGTAAGTAGGTCAATATTTTAAGTCATCATCATCATTAGCCCGATTCAATGGCCATTTAGGCATGTTCCCTCCAGCCTGTATGTTTTTAAGTCATGATTGTGCTTGTGCTTCACAGACAACCCCACAAGACAACAGGCAAGAATGCCAGAGAACCCTGGAGGTTGGAACAGGACGACAGTGATGGGGCCATCAGCGGCAGTGACGAAGATGTTTTAAGTCCAGATCTAGTCTACGGTCATCCTTATACGTTCACCGTGACCAGCGGTGGGGGTCAGTTTGTGTCCAGTGGACAACCTGAGCTGACAGTGACCATGCCAGCCCACGCCCTGGCCAGAACTCTCCAAGTGACTGTTCAGGTTGGTGGCCGTTTCATTCAAACACTCCCCCCCCCTCCCCCCCCCCGCCAATCCCAATGTTGTAGTTGGCCAGGAATCGGAAAATTTCATTTCTTTAGTTAAAAAACGTAATAAAATAAGCGCCTTGTATTGGCACCAATGCAGTTCTCAATAACTTCTAGTAACACATGTTTTCTGAAGAGAAAAGAAAACTACCTTCCAAAACAAAGTTTTCCCTAGTAATCCTTGAAATGCATTTTATAAATTATTTGATATTAAAATTCTAATGTCCCACCCACAGATTTATTACACCAACTCTTTCAGAAAAAGAAAAGAAATGATTGCGTAACCAAACGCACCACAATATTTTGTCTTAAGAATCTCATTTCTAGTTCTCTGGAGTTTTACTGGCTGAAATCAGTGTCATCATGTTTCCTTGACCAGCTACCCCCTTACAAAAACAGGAAAACCTTTTTTTTTTTTAGGGTTGTGGGGAGCTGAAAATTTGAAAGAATGTGTTGTCATTGGTAACGAGTCTATGTGCCACGTTTCACCTCGATAGATTGACGGGAAGTGAGTCAGTTAGCCATCCGAAGATTTTGTGAGCCAGAAACACAAACAAAAGCAAAGTTAATATAAAGGATTTCAACTTTAATGAAGTAACCAACTTGTATAGAAACAAAGGCAGTTCTCAATAATTTGTATTAATACATGTTTTCCAAAGAAGAAAAAATTGGGGGTGTTTAGGGGAATGGGCACAGTAGATGCATCATTAGATGTGGAGATTGTGGACAGACGTGGTCAAACATTAATCTGATACTGAGTTCAAATTGATTTTTTTTAATATTCTGAAAAGCTGAGATATTTACAAAATGAGATAAGATTTGTTGAATGATCAGTCATCTCGTTTTAGTCTCAATTTATAGTATTTAGGAATTTAAAAAAAAAAGAAAGATTTCAAGTTTAAAAAATGTATTGACAGTCAGAAGGCAGACATGTCATTTCTTCTTGTGCTTCCAACCAGCTGCTTTACATCTCCCACAAGCTGGTCCACACAGTGAAGAAGTTCAACCATTTTGTTGAGAATATTTTGGAGGTGGGACCCATTGCTTACTTCCGGGCGTCAGATCTCGTCAGTTTCAACAGCCCGGCCACCATTACGATACCCGCGCCCCCGGCGATCAAGGGCGGCCACCTGGTGGTTCTCACCGTCAGGAAGGACAACTCGTGCATACCCTGCTCCAGCGGGTATCGGTCGGAGAAGTTATCGGTTACTCTCAACGCCTGGCACTTCACTGCGTAAGTAGTGAACATTTTAAGTACACTTTCAAAGCAGTTTGCCATCGGCTCTCCAATTACCTAGAAATTACCTATAAGCAGTTGGGTGCACACAAACAGTACAACAGACATATCTACACACAGCACAGTTCAACATCAGTGCACATGAGATGTGTGCACAGTGCATACATTTGCCCATGAAGATCAAGGTCCTTGAAGTGAAATTTAAAATGTAACAAGTTGTTACAACAACTTTTCTCACTTCCAGTTTTTAAAGCAAAAGAAATTTTTTTTTTTTTTTCATCTCCAAGTCATGATTTCTTTTGTTCCCATAAACTTTATGGAATAGTGGAGAAAACATTGGTAACAAACCATGTAAACAATATACCTTTACTCCGTCCTCAATGCATGAATATGATTTCTGCTATAGTGGCACAGCTAGGGTTAGTGCCGCCAGAGGCAGACCAAGATTTTTGTTGTCCCTTTCCAAATAAAATCTGCAGGTGTCACAAAATGCTGTCCTTTCAATTTAAAGATTAAAATTTTCCACAAACACCCTCCCTCCCTCCCCCCCACCCCCTTTCCTACACAACTGCCCCCCTGCTCTTTTCTATTGCCATGTTATTTCTGTAGTATAAACTCAAAATAAGTCAATGAAAAAAATTGTTGATGTTTGTCACTTGACCATGTGCAAAGTATACAAATGACCCAGAACCATAAAAAAAATGTGAACATCCTCTATCAATGTGTTTCTCATCCCCTCACAGGAAGGTGGCTATCATCACCAAGGCCAAGTGCAAATACAAGGCATGCAAATCTATGGAGCAGTTACTTCAGTGTGTTGGGGCACCCCATGGCTAAAAGTGTTTTGGGTGCACCCCATGGCTAACAGTGTGTAGAGGGGGGCACCCCTTGGCTAACAGTATTTTTGGGCACTCCATCCCTAACAGTGCTTTTCGGCAACCCATGGCTAACAGAGCTGGAAGCAACTCTTTGGATTCATGTGAAAAGAGAAATTTGGTGGGACTCAGTGGACAGCCAGCTGTGCTGTTCATTGTACACTAATATTCCCATTGTAAATTTGGGAGTCTAATCAAGGCATAACAGGAAGGCATTGAGAGATGGACACAAGTGAGTGCAAATAAATATTTCTAAGAAGCGCTGTGTTAAATAAAAAGAAGGAACTCACCATTGTAGAACAAGAAAGGAATGTCAAGGGGAGGCAATGGCTTGTTCTTGGGGATCATATCACATATGACTGTACATTTGAGCACGTATTCGAAGCCATCCTTGCCACAAGTACTCTCTTGTAATGTCAGATTCTGTAAGACAACAAAACAAAAACAACAAAAAACTGATGGAGTGGAAAACGTCTGCAGGATTTTCAAAAGTTCAAAGTTCAAAAGTTTCCCCTTTGGTGAAGATTTGTCTTTTTCATGTAACAATAATTCTTCCAAATGTGCCAACGATGTCAAACCTTAATTGATTCCTTCGTTTGATGCATTGCTTACTGTGTTTTGGAGTTGATGGAGTTGATGGTAGCCTATTGGTGTGTGATTTCTACAAACAATTATATAATATCATAATTATTTCTGACTACTCAAGTAGTGATGATAAGTAGATGTTATAATCTTTCTATGATGCAGATAATATTTTAAACTTCTAAAACTAGAAATATTTTGAAAACATTTTTTTTAGTTGATGAATACTCCTCTGCACTATTGTAAATACATTTGTCTGTGAGAATTCTTAAATTGTTTTGCACATTTCAACATTGCTACCTAAATCTGCTGTTAACACTGTGCTTAACTTAAGGTGACCATTTTTTTGGTCAAATTTTAAACTAAGACATTTTAAAATTTCAAACCAGGACATTTAAAAATGTTTTGGCACCATGACAGTCAAAAAAAAACAAAACAATTATTTGTGGTTACATTTACAGGGAGACAACTCTGCTGTCTGTGAGACAATCTTTTTTTTTTTTTTAAATAGAACAAAAAATTATTGAAAAATGAAATATTGTGATGAATTATAAATATTTTTATTGATATTATTTATTTATTTATGCTTGGATATCAGATGCACTCAATATTTTGTTAAGTGGAGGTGCGGGTGAAAGATCTAAAAATTTTATTTGGCTTCTTGTGTGATTTTAAATAAAATAACCATGTTGGTCCTAACAGTAGATGAAAAAGACAAGGAAAAAAATGGCTTTGGGTTTCGCTGTAATTCATAAAAACATCAGAAATTGTGTTTTTTGTATGAACTTCAAAACCCCTAAGGCTTTTACAATTTTTTTTTAGCTACAACTATCAAATTTAAAATATAGATCATTTGACATGGAATAAAACTTTGAACAGTAGGACTTTTCTATGGAGGTGCTAGTTTTTAAAATATAGATTTTTTTTAGTTTTAAATATACAGCTTGACAAAAGTGTCTCTATTTGTCATGTAAATATTATGGGCTGGGGGAGGGAGGGGGGGGGGAAGTTGATGCTGTCTTCACATTTCTAGGAAAGTTATCAAAAAGTTAGGTTATTCAAATCTATTATCAAAAACTTTAAACGGCGGAAAAATGAAAGAACCATAATAGATGAATAGAAAATAGCAGTACAAATTTGTTTTTTATTTTGTCCAGACCTAAAACCATTTTAATCAGCTTTTGCGTGGACACAAAGTACTGAAGTGTATAAAATTTAAATGTCAAGTCTGAGCACACTTTCTCCACTGTATAAGAATGACTTAAGCTGCCATTTCCCAATGCGGTGTGTGAAGTGACAATGCTACTAGGGTTTGAAACTTAACTTACAGAAGTACATATTGGTATCTTTTCACAGCTGTAACCAATTAAAATGATTGCTGTTTTCAAAGTTCAAGGTTGATGTATAGCAAAAGAGGAGGCCCCATAAGTAGGTCAGGGAGACACCACTTTTTTAACATGATTTAACGCCCATTGAAGGGTTCAGTCACTTTCATAGTGGCGGGAAGCTAAATCAGGAAAAATCCAGCTTTCTATTGATACCAAATACAAGGTGGTATACATGCAAAAAATCTGTAAAAGCACTGAATATTTGGTCAAAAATGATTTTAAACCTATTTATAGTTTTAGAAAAATAATTTTTTACACCATTTTCTAACATCTTTTAATAATTTTTTCAAAAAGTTAATAACAAAAGGTGTCGTAACCAAATATATCAAAATCCAGAATTATTATAACATTTTTTTTCTCACCCACACCTCCCATACAAAAAGCCGGTGCTGTGCTGGTACAAACAGTAAGAATGGTCACCTTAACTTAAGTGTACTTACTAATTTGTGCTTAGCGTTTATCACTATATACCAATCACAAAATTGTATGTATGTTTTGTATCTTTGATAAGGTCTATCACTCACTGTCACCAAGTTATCAACCTACAGTATGTAGAGCAAGTAGAGCAGACATCTAACAGGACAACTAAGCATGTCAGCCTGCATGTAACCATGACTACCAGCCGATGCCCATAATGACACTAATTGGCAGTATTGCTCACAACATAAGAGAAGAAAAGGAGTGCGTCATTGAAGGGTTTCCTAATATGTTGGCACTGCACATTTAAAGAGGCTTGTACTTAAACCAAACTTTGTGTCAATCACTTTCCAAATAAAAAAATGTTATAAACATCCCATTATCATCTGCAGATATTTGTTAGTGATCGATAGAAACTTGATATAAAAGCTTCGTCAAGATGTGCTCGCTGTAATAGCAGGCTCAAAGATGTCTTCTGCAAAACAAGGGGCAGTGTTGATAACACTTATGAGCCAGAATTTTTTTTAGCCCACAGAAAAAATAAGAGTTAGACTCATTGGCCCTTTCTTACCTGTAGTGTGCACTGGCCGTTCTGTAAGGTGAACTCAATAACATCTTCCCCACCCACAAACTCCGGGATCTCATCCACTTTGGTTGGGGCACAGATCTGGACTTTCACTTTGCCGTTGTAGCCTTTGCCCAGTTGGTTATCAAACTCATCCTGTAGGAGAGAGGCCAACTTATAACTAGCCCTTATTTAGTTCTTATACCTAGCAATCATTTAGCTCTTCCAACTAGCATCTTTTGGATTAGATGAAATGTATTTCAAAAAAATATGTATCTTGGGCTTCGTTTGGCCAGTCATCTCAGTACTGGTGCATGATTCTAACTGACCCTAAGCTCCAGCTCATGAGGTTGACCTGTCAACCCAGAACTAGTGCCTGATTTTAACTTACCCTCAGCTCCAGCTCATGGGGTTGACCAGTACTGGTGAATAATTCTAACTTACCCTAAGCTCCAGACGTAGAGATTTGACGAGTGTTCTACTGGTCAGACTTTTTGTATTAGACACCGTGGGTGTTGTTCGTCTGTCTATTGGGATGAGTGACGCAGGTGAGCCTGGCTGTACCGTGATCGTGGTCTGTCAAAGGATAAAATACAAACGTAAATGTGTAAATGTAAACGTAAATGACAGCGTTGACGGCTAAAACGGATTTTAAATGCTCATGGCCACCTTTTAAGATGATACAAGATACTTTCATTAATCCAAATAAATGGCAATGTGTTTTATTTCAATTTGACATATTCATTTCAAGAATGTGGATAAACATTCTTATTAACATCATTTATAAACTAGAAAAAAATTAAACGTAAGGCAATTTAAATATTGCTCAAGAACTAGTTATTAAGAAAAAATTTTTTTTTAAATGTCCTTATGGAAATAAACTCATGGAACTTATGGAAATATGTTGAAATACAAGAAAAAGACACTAGTCCAGGCAGACTAAGACATGCAATAACTTACCACTGGAGTGTTGAGCTCATACGTTCCATCAAAATAGAAAAATGCAATATTGTAATCACCGGCAACCTCTGGCACTTGACATTTTCTGAAATTCAAGGCAGTGCATTTTCAATGTTTTTATGTTGCTAGTGAAGGTTGTGTCTAACACATTACATCAATACATCTGAGGTTACTTCTGTTAAACAAAGGAATATCTTGTGACAGACATTTAAGTTTAGGCCAGCCTCTATGTGGGTGGCTGTTAGAGGCTGGAACATGAGACTTTTTGGATTGGGTGGGGGGGGGGGGGNGACACTCGGCACATAGACTCGTTGAAGATGACAACACATTCTTTCAAATTTTCAAAACAAAGAGAAGCGGGGGAAAACATGAGAGAAGGTAAAGCAAAAAAAAAAAAAAAAAGAAAAATTAAAGAAACGGTGAAAAGTTTGTTAAGTTCTTTAAATATTACAAACTGAGGTAGTCAATAGAGAGTAGATATGATGTCATGAAATAGTTGAGTGTTAAGACCCATGCACCATGTTTTACAATGACTAACACAACATACTTGAAACTAAAAGTCCCAGTGTCCTCCTTGGTGCCACTTTGCATCTGGATGAGCTCTGCCTGAAACGTATGCCATTAAATTATAGAGATATGGAGCCAATCAAGAACCAGGGTCAAGGTAGTCCAGACCCAGCAAGTTTACAAGACTGTGTAAAGATAAAATAAGACAAGATTCTTTTATTGATCCAAATCAATGGAAATGTGTTTGGATGACATTCTACATATTCATTTTCAACTTATGGATACACATAATGACTAGAATAACAATTCTTAAGACAAGAACAATCTCAGCGTAAGACATTTAATGTATGTCTCAGGCACAAAAATCAGCAGTCAGATATCATCAAACCTCATTTCCTTAATGACAAAATTGACTTTTGGGTGATAAAAAACATGGCAGACCTTGTACTGCAGTTGGTCATAGTGTAAAGGAGTCAGTATGGAGCAGTCAGTCAAGTAGACAAAAGTCTGGTGGCAGTATGGAGCAGTCAGTCAAGTAGCCAAAAGTCTGGTGGCAGTATGGAGCAGTCAGTCAAGTAGGCAAAAGTCTGGTGGTAGTATAGAGCAGTCAGTCAAGTAGCCAAAAGTCTGGTGGTAGTATAGAGCAGTCAGTCAAGTAGCCAAAAGTCTGGTGGTAGTATAGAGCAGTCAGTCAAGTAGCCAAAAGTCTGGTGGTAGTAGTACTATAGAGCAGTCAGTCAGGTAGTCAAAAGTATGTGGTAGTAGTACTATAGAGCAGTCAGTCAGGTAGACAAAAGTATGTGATAGTAGTACTATAGAGCAGTCAGTCAGGTAGACAAAAGTATGTGGTAGTAGTACTATAGAGCAGTCAGTCAGGTAGACAAAAGTATGTGGTAGTAGTACTATAGAGCAGTCAGTCAGGTAGACAAAAGTATGTGGTAGTAGTACTATGGAGCAGTCAGTCATGTAGACAAAATTAATCCACATAAAAGATTGTAAAAAAAATATTAACATTTTTTTTAATAATAACAATTCTAAAAATATTTTAAAAAATTGTGATTTCATAAAACTATTTTGTTATTTTCAGTATAGTTGTTACATCTAAATTCATTCCAACTTTTTGTTGAATACTTGTGATAGAAATGGAGATTGAGTTAGGAAACCTTCCTTCCTGAATAACAATTTTTTTTAATATAGGGAGACATTTAAAAAAAAAACATTTAATTGTTTTCTCCGACTCTGCAGTTTTTTAGTCAAATAAAAATTATATTATTGCAAGAATTGCATTGGAAATAACCAAAACAGTGCACTAGAAAAGTTCTAACAACAACCAAATAAAATATAACAATATGACCTTAGCTGCCAGAATGTTTGCATTGTTTCCTTCTTTCTTCCACACTCTCATTGAGATCTGGTCAGCACAGGCAGACCTCAGCAAGCTGCCGTCCTCAGACTTGATGGTTACAGTGAAATCTACAAGGGATACAACAAGACATGACATGATAAGAGATTGACTAACACAATAAGCCTGCATTTCAACTTCAGGAGACTAACAATACTTCTGTTTGTTATGAGTGTGTAGTGGTTAGCTTCCTTAGCTTGGACTTCTCAAAAGACTTTTAGGGCAGTGTACCCCCTTTTTTAAATTTTTAACCTAAAATTTTTTTGTTAAAAAGGTGCATGGGAGTTAATTGTATCAACTGGACACAGGCTTAAAGAGAGTTTTATCCCCATATTTAAAAGCATTCTTTTTATTGTTACATTATAAATGTCATTTACTTGGGCTTAATAACCAGGTGCAGTTTTTTTAAACCTGGTGTTACGTATTTTGAGAAAATAACCAGTGGGTTTAAGTGTCACAATAAAGATTTAACTTTTCCTTTTCTATAAACAATAGGCCTACAGACAGAACCTACCTGCCGGCCTTTAAACAGTAGGCCTACAGACAGTCCTACACCCTACCTGCCGGCCTTTAAACAATAGGCCTACAGACAGTCCTACACCCTACCTGCCGGCATTTAACTACCAGATTGAAAAACAGGCTGTCGACGAATTAAATTTAGGTAGCATTTTCCCATTTGCAGTTGCAGGTGCATGTACAAATTCAGTAGCAGTTTTCTTATTTATAAACAGATTCTTATGAGCAATAAACCATTTTGTTGGTAAATGAATTTGATAAAAAAATAGATGTAAAATATTTGTCAATTTAATTTTTGGTATGTAGAAATTATTAATTGTTACACTAGTAATAACAATAGTCAAACAAAACAAAAAAATGACATAAATGTGCCAACTCGTCAGTTTTGAATTTCCACAAAATTTAAAGCCTTTCATTTGGTGGTTTCCAAATAGTATATCCAATAATAAAAAAACCCAAAGAACACAGAAATTCACTGCTATTTACACTTCCAATTACTTATATGCCTTTAGTAACCCTGTCGCTTGTTGCCATGGTAAACATTTTTTTCTGTTTTTTAACTAGCTTGGAAATTAAATGAAAATGAATTAACAGCTTGTTTTTTAAAACCTCTCCCGACAGCACGTGGTTCGAAAATGAACATCCTGTTGGTAATTTAAAATCTCTAACCAAAACGGGATCGAAATACGAAAAATATATGACTTGTTTTATTACAACTCAATAATTGGCACTCCCACCAGCTCATGGTTATAACTAAAGAAGTGCTTTGGCACGCCCATCAGCTCATGACAGTTAACCAGTTAATCAATAGTTCTACAGACATTCCTAAACCATACCTGTGGCTCTTTAGCGATTAATATAATAGTTGCCTCCGAAAACATGGAGCCTTTCTTACCAGAGTTCAAACGCCATGATTGCCGATCACTTTGTGACAGCATTCTTTTTTTTTCCCACTCGGTACTATTATTATAAAAGATGTTGGTTAGGAGAGGGCCAGTTGTGAAAACACGCTAGAAGCAAAATAAGACATTCATTTAGTTAAGCTTTTTTTTTTTTTTTTTGCACCAGTTTTAGTAAAAACCAACGGTTAAAAAAAACTTACCAGCAAATGTTTGACCGGCTATGATGGGCATCTTCTGGTTAAAGGATAAAATTGTGCAAACCCGCTAGAAGCAAAATAAGACCTTCTTTTAGTTAAGCTTTTTTTTTTTTTTTTTGCACCAGTTGTAGTAAAAACCAACGGTTAAAAAAAACTTACCAGCAAATGTTTGACCGGCTATGATGGGCATCTTCTGGTTAAAGGATAAATCTAGAGAGATGGGTTTCAGGGGGTTGGGCTGGACATTCAAGGTCAGGGTCGGACCGCTGATCACATTTTTATCAATGGTGGCCTTCGTTTGAATTTCATAGCTTCCACTGGAGGCAAAGATTATATCACTATTAGAAAAGTAAGTCTTTGAGAGCTAACTTGATGCAAGATATATCAGTATCAAAGGTTTACACTCAATGAATCAAATGAAATATTGTTATTGTTTTCAGAGAATCAAATAAAAATTGAATGAGTTAGGCTAAAAGTTTTATCAGTAAATTTCATACAATTAATTTAAAATTGAAATAAAACTTTTTAACGAACAGTACCAGTATACCAGATATTGAGTTTTAAATTTGTTGTTGATCAATTTCTTTGGGTTTTCTTACCAGGGGGCTACAACTGTTAAAACACCAAAATCTGCTATTCCAGAGTTATCCGTCTTTACAAATGGAGGTGAAGGCTGTAACTGGGGTCATCAAAAGAAATGAATTGTGTCAGACAAGCATCAAATAGGAAACTACGGTCACAAAGATAACTTATTATCTCATCAAGCAATTTGCCTGAAATTTGTAAGCTAAGTCAGACTTTGGGCTGTCATATAAAACTGAATTAATATATTAGTCTGTCAGCATTAGTAACATATTCTCACACACAACAGACCAAAATTTCTAACATGTCATTGTTCTACTGTCTAAAACAGCCTTTCTGAAATTTGGTGCAAAGTATCCACCCGTATTTAACAGTACCCTATCAGACCTGTTTACCCTCAAACTCTTCAAATCGTACAATATCATCACAAAATCGTTTAAAACATTATCTTAATTGTAAAACAGCATATATATATATTCATATATATATGCTAAGAACAACAGCGAGGGGATATAAATCCACACTAGAGATGACGGCAAATTATTCAACATTGCCCGCCTTAGAGCTATAAGACTAAAACAAGAAAGGTCTTGCTGCATGAGTTCTTGTTTGCGGACGATGCCGCTTTGGTATCTCACACAGCAGACGGCCTGCAGAGCCTCGCATCCAGCCTATCCGCTGCCTGCAAAGAGTTTGGCCTGACAAATTAGCCTAAAGAAAACTCCCCACTATCGCCATCGACGACTACGACTTGGATACTGTTGACAGATTCACATATCTGGGATCCAACATATCGAGCACCCTCTCAATGGAGGATGAGATAATTGGGAGGATAGGGAAGGCCGCAACTGTTATGGCCAGACTGAAGAAAAGAGTCTGGTCAAACGCCAAACTCACAACAAGAACTAAGATGCAGGTGTACCAGGCCTGCGTACTGAGCACTCTTCTGTATGGATGCGAGTCGTGGACCACATACTCTAACCACGAAAGAAGGCTCAATGGCTTCCACCTCAGATGCCTGCGCCACATCCTTGACATTAAATGGCAAGACAAAGTCCCCAACACGGATTTCCTGTCCCAAACAAACATGTGTAGCGTCCCAGCCATGTTAATCAAAAGACGCCTCCGCTGGCTTGGACACGTCAAGCGAATGCAACCTGGTCGCATACCCAAGGACGTGCTATAAAGCGAGCTGGCGACAGGGAAAAGGTCAGTTGGACGGCCTCGTCTTAGATACTTAGACATATGCAAAAGAGACATGAAGTCGGCCAACATCGACATCTCAAACTGGGAGGAGCTGGCAGAGGATCGATCCTCATGGCTGGGCATCGTGAAGGCAGGATCACTACATGCAGAGGAGCAAAACAGGGCGGAACCAGCTGCAAAAAGAGCGAGGAGGAAGGCCGGTAAATACTGCTTCACCGCATTCGTGTGTGGGAAATGTAACAGAGACTGCCATTCGAGGATTGGTCTCACCACCCACACCAAGAGCTGCAAGCAGTAAAGATAATCTATCGTCTCCCGCAGATGGAAAGATGCCATACAATATATATATATAATAATATATATATATATATATAGAGAGAGAGAGAGAGAGAGGATTAGACAGTGTCTTTTTTAAGTTAATAAAAATTATTGTTTTTCATTCATTGTATTACAAACAAATTTTACTTTGTGTTAAGTTTAATTCTGAAACATTGAATTTCTTGACCTTACCAGAACGAAAAATTGTTTGGGAGACACGTGTATCAGGACAGGGAAACGCTGGTGTATTTAGGACAGGGAAATATTTGGACCCACGTTGAATCCATATATGTGAATAATTGTTCATTCAAAGTAATTAGGCTTCTGTATTTATTTATTTATTTATTTATTTAGGCATTTTTTTATAGCTCTTACCTTACAGCTCTAAGCGCTTTACAGTTATTAAAAATATGTAAACTATTTAAACTGCTAAAGTAAAATAAAAATGAAAAAAATCTATATACGTTTGTGTAACCAGATTTCCTCATCTGGTATCACCCATTAGCCATATGAATATACCCTTGTATTGTAATATATAAAATATAAGAAAATAAGTGCATTCCATTAACTGCCTTCTTTTGATTTTAATTAGCTGTTTGGAGTGTTTGCAGCTGTTTGAGCATGTAGCTGTGCAGAACAATTTTGATTCCACTAAGGCTACGTGCAGTGGCGTAGCGAGGCAGGTGCGGGGGGTGCGGACCGCACCGGGTGACACCATTTTAGGGGTGACACCCGATTGAAAAATTGCATATTTACAGGGCACACATTGCTCGCAAAAACCGAGATTCATAAAAGAATAACCGATCACACATATATTTTTCACAAAACATATATTTTTCACCAATGTAACCAACCCAAATGCGTGCTTTAGTAAAAGTTCAAGGTTGATGCTATACTGTGGACCTATTTTAACAAGAAAAAATCGATCATAGAAGTTTAGGGGGGGGGGGGGTGTGACACCATGAGTTTACCGCACCGGGTGACACCAACCCTAGCTACGCCTCTGGCTACGTTAATGTGTTACTATTATGTGCGATCCCTGCCGGCCTGTTCGTGTCAGAGTGACAGTTAGTTTTGGGTGTTGAACTTTATTCTTTAATGTTCTATTATCTTCTCATGTGGACAATAATTACATTGACGCTTGGGCACCACACGTTTATGGATGAGTAGGCCTATTCCTAAAGTTGGAACTATATTAAAAAGGGACCCTATGAAAGTGAAGCCGAGTGCACAGTTTGCAATGATGTTTTCAGTATTGGTCACGGTGGACGTTCAGATATAAAACATCACATCAGTGAAATATAGGAAAAGACTGATTGCCCCCAAGCAAATTTCTAGGTTAGATTTCATAGTTAAAATGAGCATATTTGAATAAAGTATTTCCGGTGGAGGCCCCGGGACCCCTCTTTAGCTGGAGTTTATCTTCTCCCCCCCCCCCCCCCGAAAAAAAAAACGTCCTTGAAAGCGTCCCGTTTTTTTCCAAATCATCATTTGGTCACCCTAGCAACTAGCAGGGCTGCCACTCACTTTTTAAAGATTTCCCAAGATTTAGTCCAAAAAATATGTCCCAAAATTTCCCAAGATCATACAACTATATAAGTTATATAAGAGTTTGTTTTTTTTTAAAAAGGGGTTTTCTATGTAATTAATGTAATAATAGATTAAATTAATGCCTCTGAAACACATGGTACATTTATTGACTGAAATTTATTGAAAAAGACATTTTTTTTTAAATGTTTATCACATAAAAGAAATAAACAATTTGTTTTTAAAAAAATATTTACATTAATTTATAATCAAAAATATCAATTGTCAATACAGACTGGGGTTAGGCTACTAAATATTAACTCGGAATTCTCTGGTAAAAATATCATCTACAGTACATGTGTAATAGAAGTCACTTGGAAACCAAGCTCACAAAGCTAATCAACACAGTTTCTTTTGACAAGGCCAAAAGGTTCTTCATCCAAAAAATGTTTTTTTGTTATTGTAAGTCTGTTGATTAGCAGTTAGGTTTGCAAAGCAATTAAGCAAAGGTTATTATTAATAATTGTAGTTAAAATGGATTGATATTTTTATGAAAACAATAAGTATTTTTATTCATTCATGTAAATTTACATTATAATGATTTTTTTCAAACAAAATTCTGGAGGTTTGTTCATTTATAATCCTAAAATGTATAATTTTAATATCTTAGTTACATATGTGTCAATCCACAAATATATTTTACAATTGATGAAAATTAGGCTGGATTTTTTTACAGAAGCATTACATTTTGAACACATTGTAGAGGTAATTGAAATAATACAATTTTACTATGGATTCTTGATTGAAATGTATCGTTCACTCTTTGGCTTGTACTGTTTTACGTATGGCTGCTAATGTATAATGGCCTGATGATAAAATTTCTGAGCCTACCGCCCCCCCCCCCCTGTTTAATAAACCTTCAACACCCGGATTTAATTTGTAAATGTTAAACTTTAAAAAAAAAAGAAAAAATTAAATTTTTCTTTTTTAACTTTTTAATAATTCACAATATTA